>CM074724.1:26048171-26343171 GCA_037306005.1 Rhinophrynus dorsalis
AATCAATGGCGATGCTTATTTCTTCCCTATGGTGCAATTAGTTTGCTCCAGAATGAGTTAATTTTCCTTCTGAACACATTAGTCCTAACTAATCTTCTACCTCTTAAAGGGATAGTAATGTCAGAAAAAAAGTATTAACCATATGGTAGATACAATTAAAAGAGAGTACTTGCACTTATTCGTATCTTTCAAACAGTTATGATTTGAGAGATATAGGAAAATAAAGTTCTCTGGTCCCTCCCCTTTATTCTTGACGAGCTGTAAAGCTGTCAGAAGCAGATTCTGGTTCCTGGATCAGAAGGCGGCTCTTCAGCAATGCCGATATAACGATATCTAAAGATAAATACTTAATGGTCTACAACGTGTGCTTGGTTTGCAAGCACATGTTGTAGACCATTCCGATGAAGTATTTATCTTTAGATATTGTTATGTCGGCGCTGCTGTAGAGCCGCCATCTGAACCAGGAATCAGAATCTGCTTCTGACAGCTTTACATCGCTGGAGAACTGCTCATCTCTAATCTCGTCCAAAACTAAACTTTATTTATTTATTTTTTTTCCGCATTATTTTATTCATTTTTAGACACATCACAATTACAACTACAAATTCTTCTCATATAACATAACATTGACAGTACATTCATATCCCACCCATCCATCCGCACTGCCCGCAGACACCCACTACAATTTCCCATACTGATCCTTTATTGTTCCTCATTCGTCCTTTCCCCTTCTAAATTATCCTGTATATGTTTAAACAAGTCGTGTTTCAACCATTCTTCCGCCAATTTACTCGATCTCCCCATTGATCGGTTTACCCACCACAAACCAGCCTCCATGGTTAATTGATAATGCAGTTGCCTAACCACCTGTCCCCAAGAACCTATCACCGGAGACTTCCAAAACCTTGCTATCACCACCTTAGCTGGTACCATACAATGAGTAACCAACAACCTCCGTGCTTTGTCCATATTTGGCCACCCAATATGCAATAATGCAACCTCCGGTTTCCTCCTCAATTTAACTCCCCCCATTATATCTAAACAATCAAAAATCTCCATCCATTATGGCTGCAATGTATCACACTTCCACCAAATGTGCAATTGGGATCCCACTTCCTTCTGGCAGCGCCAACATAAATCCGAAACCTGCGGGTATATAACTGCCATCCTTTTGGGTACCCAATACCATCTATTCATTACTTTAAACTGAGTTTCCATAATACACACACAATGAACTTGTTTGCATACATTCTTATACCCCCTTTAATTCAGCAGACCATTTCCCCATCGCTACTGGGGTCCCATCTTCATTAGTCATCTGAATTAACCTGTTACATTTCGATAACACCTTTACTACACAGGTTCCATTGAAAATATGATTCATAGCCCTGCTTACAGTTCGATCACCAATATATAAATATTTATGCAAAAAATATTTAACCCGTATATATTTAAATACGTCCCTACTGGCGAGTCCATATTGATTCTGCAACAGATCAAATGATTTCATCCTACTACCCTCTATTAAATCTCGTATCTCAACAAAACCTAAACTCAGCCAGTTTCTCAGATTCAAAACTAAACTTTAGATGCTGATGTACTAAAAAGATTTGATGGAAAAACCAAACTACATCATAGGGATCAAGTAACAATTTCTAAAATTCCAAATAATTCTAACTGACTTAGTCATATAAAATGGAACAGAGGGATTCATTGTGTCAATATTGTGTATTCTTTCAAACACTTCAGTTCGATTTAACTTTGGTTTTAATCAATCTGGTGCCCAAAGCATTCGTGCTCCTACACAATCATTATACTTTCTGATTATTCTAGGAATACATTTCAAGGATTCAGTTTGAATTATTTTAATTCCAAAATGTTCTTTATTCCATTATTTATTGTTTTTCACATTTCTGCAGTTCCCGAGGGAATGTTTCAGTGTGTGGGAAGAGACAGAATGGGATAAGACACTGAGGCTGTATTACTGAATAAACAGAATCAATAAAACAAGGATAACTATTGTGTAGGAGCACAGATTCATCTTGCATCAATATTAAACTAGTAGTCTTTTATATGGGTGGCTTTTGTACAGCAACTGAAAGTGTTGTTATATTTTCATAGCTACTGTGTACCAAGATTTCCACAGGGTCCCATTCCCTCCTTGTCAACATAATTGAATGGGAAATTCAACTGCCTGCCATAGTTGTATGTTTTCAAATAGATTCAGTTGAAGCACATGCTGCAAAGGAGTTGTAGCATGCTGCTTCTGTCTGCAACAACTGCAGCACATGCTGCCCATGTGAAGTGCACAATAGGACATAATGATTCACAACTAATGTGTTTTTTCATGAGATGCTGTAGTTGCAACAATGTGAGCATGTGAAAGGGACCTAAACATGTTGGATGCAATGAAATTCCTCCGTTCCATTTCAAATTGCCCTTAACATATTTCTTCAAAGTTAGAGGCCATGATCCATAAGTAGATTTACAAGGAATTTACTTAGAGTAGGGGTAGGCAATTTGTGACAGTTATAGAATGCAGGGCTATATGTGCTAAGGTGTGATAAAGAGGAGATAATTTCGCCAACGTGGTAAACTATGCAGTTCTTTTGTCAATCTATGGAATAGCTTAAAGGGATAGTAATACTTAAAGGGATAGTAATACTTCGTTTTAACTTTATTTTATTTTGTAGGCATTAAAAAAACATGACGAATGATATAAGTCTTATCTCTCAAACCTTTATGGTTTATGAGATATTCACAAGCAAAGTTCCCCTCCCCACCCCTTTTACCTAGTGTAAGCCATCTCTTCTCAGGACAGATAACAGAAGGGGACAATTTTCTTTGTATGAAAACAATGAAAGCCCTTCCCCCCTGACAAGTTTTTCAGCTTTTTCCATTATCTTAATAGAAGATTGTCCCTCTCTACAGTCTACCTGGGCACCTTCCTTCTGATCTGGTTGAACAGGGAGGGGAAACTTTGTTTGTGAATATCTCTTAAACCATAAAGGTTTGAGAGATAAGACTTATATCGTTCTTCATGTTTTTTTAATGCCTACAAAATAAAATAAAGTTAAAACGAAGTATTACTATCCCTTTAAGTATTACAAATCCCTATATTAAAGCCCTAGTAAAAAAAACGTATTGCCCCCAGTGTCATCTCTCAAACCTTTATGGTTTGAGAGATGATCGCTTCTAAAGTTGCCCTCTCCCTCCCCCTTCCCCGTAGTCAGCATTCTAGCTGACTCAGGGAAATCCGGTCAGAGATCATCAGGCGGCTCTGCAACAGAGCTGCGATCGCGTTAACTAAAAAAAAAACTTTCACTAAAACTGCCTTCTACGTGTGCTTGCAAGCCAAGTTTAACAATAAAGCAGCTCCAATTAATCTTCATAGTATTTAGTCCATGGAGAGTGTTATTTCAATACTGTCAGAGTTGTAGTTCAAGAGTAATTGAATGATAAAGTACCCCCTCCCTCCCTTTTTACTGATGTAACACTGCTCAACTCAAAGCAGCAAGACAGAGAGGGACAGTCTCCATTGAGCATAAAGAAAAACCTGAAAAACCTGTCAAGGGGGGCAGGGTTTTCCTCACAGTAAGAAGATTGTCCCTCGCTGTGAGCTGTCCGGTCCCAGGACCAGATTCCACATCTGAAGGGAGGAGGCTTACACTAGGTACAAGGGGCGGGAGGGGGAGTCATTATCATTCAATTACTCTTGAACTACAACTCTCCATGGCCCAGATACTATGTAGATTAATTTGAGCTGCTGTTTGTGTGAAACATTACTATCCCTTTAACCACATGGCTGGTAGAGTGGTTTGCAAAGCATTGATTTGCAATATGTTGGAGACTTCTCCAGCATTTGAATGGTTAAATAATAGCCACTAAAGGGGTATGTAAACCAGTTAGTATACCAGTAGCCATAAACCAAGAGGTGGTATCTGGGATTGTGCTGGACAGACCTAACACAACTCAGAATGAGGATGAGGTCAGCACAGCTTAAATGCCCTCAATATTTAGACCTGTAAGCTAAGGGTAGGCAACCTGGGGAAGATGGTAGTTATCGTTACCAATAGCTGGAGTACCTACGGTTCGCATCCTTTGCTAGAGGCAGTCACCTACTCAGTCTCTGAAACAAATTTTGTGACGAGCACCCATCGAGAACAAACAAGATAAAGTGTCTTGTTCTTGGGCATAGTAACCCCTCAATGGTGCTACAAGTCACGTTTTTCACTCCCATGTGCCATTGCAGAGAGGAAATTTCCATATTCATATCAGACTTGTCCCGCCCTCAGACAGTCCAGCTCTGAAATGTCAGGCAAGTCCTCCCCGCACGAGAGAATTAGCAAAACCACAGACGTACATTTCGGCCTATGTGGGCCTCGTCGGTGTGGTGCAGCTGATTCCCTCTAGGCACATGGAGAGCAAGGGCCCATGCCTGGGATTCCCTTCCACTTAAGGAGACAAAGAAACAAATGTTGTGACGAGCACCCATCAAGAATGAACAAGATAAAGTGTCTTGTTCTTGGGCATAGTGACCCCTCAATGGTGCTACAAGTCACGTTTTTCACTCCCATGTGCCATGGCAGAGAGGAAATTTCCATATTCATATCAGACTGGTCCCACCATCAGACAGTCCATGGAAAATTCCTCTTTGCAATGGCACATGGGAGTGAAAAACGTGACTTGTAGCACCATTGAGAGGTCACTATGCCCAAGAACAAGACACTTTATCTTGTTCGTTCTTGATGGGTGCTCGTCACAACATTTGTTTCTTTGTCCACCTACTCAGTCTCTGCCTAGTGGCATTCTATTCTCACTGAATACTGCTATAATTCACTCCCTGATCAATCGTCTACTGCCTTGACTTTTACTTCTTTTCTGTCATTCCTCTAACACAAAGGTTCCCTCTCAGATGCATCAATATGCTGATAACAAACTCATTAACCTGACTTCCTTATTTGCTTTGCTGACCTGAGCACTGGCTGCTCACCCTCCTTTTACTGAAAGATACCAATCCAGCAACGGTGGGCTGGTAATGTCACCAGTGAGGAAGGATATACAGAGGGCTATGGTGCCTTGTGCATAACTGCACTAAAGTCCAGCAAGTGAATCTTTACTACATTCACACAGTAAGGATGCAGCAGGACTGATCTGCACATTAATTTATGTGGCTGCCTCAGACTTTTCACATGACAGATGTTGGGTGATGATGAGTATCTCAACCAATGAATGGCTGACCCATGGGCATCAGCCAGAAATATTTGGCTTACACTCACATGGACTCCCCGTGAACCACACCTGTCCCGTATAATGGGATTGGAGGGGGAATGCACAAGAAGGTGATTTGGAACATGGGCAACAAAACTAGATAAGGTGGCCGATAAATGCTATCATCTGGTATTAATCTACAAAGCCCACACCATAACTCTGCCTCTAAGATTCCTGACCACTTTCCTAATACTCTCTTCCTCAGTACTATTCATGTCATATGTTCTAAGCAAGATATACAGCAGCCCTATTTTCCTTTGATAAATACTTCTGAAAGATGCCTTCATAGTCTTCTGAACTTCCACTCAGGCAGAAGTTAAATCTCTGGTAGTCCTAGGAATGACACAATAGGGGTTCTTAAAACTACTTATGATCACACCCCAACACTTGACCTCAGCCCCATCTATTCTATCCCTTTAGTCCAGTGTCTCTTAGTGTTAGTCCTCAGTACACTCTAACAGTCAGAGGAGGGCTGGCCTGGGGGCAGGGAGGCAATTGCCCCCCAGACTGGTCATAAGTCTGGGCCAGCAGGACAGTGCCTCACTCAGTTTTCCAATTGCTGCTGTAATTGGAGTACACAGAGTTTATAGAGCTACACTAGTGGCGTGGCTCCATTTCAGTTGCAAGCTGTGTAGTATCACCTGTGTAGCTCCATTTTAGCTGTAAGTTCTGTAGTATCCCTATTGTAGCTCAATTTGAGTTGTAATCTCTGTGATATCACTAGCATCCCACCATTTCAATTATAATCCCTGTGATATCACTAGCATCCCACCATTTCAATTATAAACTCTGTGATATCACTAGCATTTCATCATTTCAGTTATAAACTCAGTGATATCACTAGCATTTCACCATTTCAATTATAATCTCTGTGATATCACTAGCATTCCACCATTTCAATTATAATCTCTGTGATATCACTAGCATTTCACCATTTCAATTATAAACTCTGTGATATCACTAGCATCTCACCATTTCAATTATAATCTCTGTGATATCACTAGCATCCCACCATTTCAAATATAATATCTGTGATATCACTAGCAACCCACCATTTCAATTATAATCTCTGTGATATCACTAGCATTCCACCATTTCAATTATAATCTCTGTGATATCACTAGCAACCCACCATTTCAATTATAATCTCTGTGATATCACTAGCATCCCACCATTTCAAATATAATATATGTGATATCACTAGCATTCCACCATTTCAGTTATAAACTCAGTGATATCACTAGCATCTCACCATTTCAATTATAATCTCTGTGATATCACTAGCATCCCACCATTTCAAATATAATATATGTGATATCACTAGCATTCCACCATTTCAATTATAATCTCTGTGATATAACTGGCATCCCACCATTTCAATTATAATCTCTGTGATATCACTAGCATCCCACCATTTCAAATATAATATATGTGATATCACTAGCATCCCACCATTTCAGTTATAAACTCTGAGATATCATTAGCAGCCCACCATTTCAATTATAAGCTTAATAAAAAGGGATGATCTGGGCATTGGGCTGGAGCAACAGAAATAGTCCACTTCAATGCATTTGGCCCCCAGACCAAATGCTGCCAGCCCTCCCCTACTAACAGTGGAGGTTTTCAGGATCTCCCTTCTTGTTACCAGGAGAGTAGTCAGTAGCTCAGTCATTGTGATTGCTCCATCTGTTCTTAATCAGGGATTTCCATATAACCTGACCTGTTAGTGTGTATGGAGGACTGAAGATGAAAATCAGTTCTTTAGCATATAATATTCAAACACAAACCTCTCTAGCAACTAACAGGTTAGAGGAACACTAAGGGCCATATGTTCAAAAGAACCGTGTAAGAGTTCTGGGGCAAACCATTTGCGCTGTAGGGGAGAATGAAAAATTCCTCAAATTCCCATTTATTTAAATGAGGATTTTTTTTGCCCCTGAACTCCTCCACCTTTTTTTTGAACATACATCCTTACAGCATAAAAATGTACCAGGTTCTCTATTTTCCAGGGCCTAAAATCTAGTTTTACATGTTCTCCATTTGAGTAGATATTCCTGCCTTTTCCAGGACCCACGTTTTATTGTTCAGGATTATATGTAAATGGGCTAAGAAAAGATAACAAGAGCAGTGTGCACTAATTACAATCCAGTAACCAACATTAGTTCTTATTGCTCAATACAAACAGCTCAGACATGAAATACATGTTCCCTGAACAGGACAATTTACACAAAAGCAAGTTTAGAAGTAGATTTTAGGCATCTAACATTTGCATAATTAATTTTACCATGTGCAAGCTGTGAATACATTATATTTAAAGCTATATCTACCAGTGGCTAGTAAAAAATTGGACAAATTGTAATTACAATTACATAAGTATACAAATAAAAGTATAGGTCAGAGATGCTCAAGTAGGTTTGTCAACCTGCAAGGGTATGCAAGGAGCTCACTAGGATTGGTGTGCTATACCCAGGGTATAATCCAGCCACGAAATAGCAGACAATTTCTCTAAGAACGAGATAAGCAGCTAACCCCAGATGTGCATTTTGGCTCTATCTCATCAGTGAGGTGCAGTTGTTCTCTCTAGGCACCTGTGAGCAACGGGTTTATGTCTGCATTCCCCCATTACTCTTAGGGTGACCAACCCCAAGAGCAACTTACATATGCAAAAGTATAGGACAGAGATGCTGAATTTGTTCAGAGAGGAATTGTCTGACGTTTCATAGCTGGACTGCCATCTGGACAGGACCAGTATGATATGCTTCAGAAGATTTCCTCTCTGTGAATGGTACTTGTGAGCTAAAAAGACACCAGTCCTAGTGAGTTGCTTGCATACCCTTGTAGGTTCATTGGCCTAGTTGTGCATCTCTGACCTATTCTTTTTTATATAAACAGGTAAATAAAGAAATAAAGTTTTCCAAGAATGGGTGTGTGGGGCAGGTAGTATAGAACTGCTCTATCAGGTGAGATGGCTCATTTGGTCATTGCACCAGCAATATAATCTGTTCAAACCTCAGGGTTACAGGTTCTAGTTCCAACAAGGTCAATTCATCCCTTTATCCTTCAGAAGTAAACAAATCAAGCATCCAGACATACTTGAAAACAGTGGCGTAACTATAGGGGTCGCACCCATGACCGGGCCCGTCACTCCAGGGGTCCGACCGCCCCTGCGACCCCTCCGCCTGTCGCCTGCAATCTCCCTCTGGCGCTCTAGTAATGCAGAGCGTTGGGAGATGACATCATCTCCCAGCGCTTTGCATTACAGAAGAGGACTGGGAGGGAGCTCAACACGCCAACCCGTCTCTCCTGCCACTACACTGGACCACCAGGGACTGGGAGGTAGAGGGTGGAGCATTGTGGAGGGCCCAGGGGCCAACGTGGTTGGGGGGTAGGCCCATGGCACTTATTGTATCAGGGTCCGGAGGGTTCTAGTTACACCTCTGCTTGAAAACAAGAAACAATCTCAATGTATCTTTCCTGGTAAAATACTTTCATTTAGAAAAAAAAAAAACGCATCCACAACTCAGCCTGGTAAGCACGGTCACTAAAATGGAGGAAGTGTTACAATGAGGTGCCTCTAGGCAGTTACCTTCTGTGACTAATGAGGAATTCAGCCTACTTCCCCTATCATTAGACTATGCTGTTACACTCCACTAGAGCCTTCTCCAGCTTTATACCATTCACTCACCTCCTCAATCAAACCTTTAATAACCCACCCCCTAAAGCCACCTATTTTATCTAGATCAACCTAGTAAATAAATAACCCCAACTTCAGCTTAACCTTTGGCTGGTCAGTCATATATTAAATGGGCAGACTAGATGGGCCGAATGGTTCTTATCTGCCGTCAAATTATATGTTTCTATGTTTCTATATCCACCTTGTGTTTCATGTTCCACATGGACCCTCAATCCCTGTAGATTGTAAGAGATAACGGACAGGGACCTCTCTGAATTTTGCATCGGTCTGTACCTTCAGGTGACCTTACTTGTCATGATAACTCCCCAAATGTACAGGGCTGTGACCTCTGTTAGGTTTGTTTGGGCAAGGGACATCATACTTGTGAATATTTAAAAGAGATTTCAAGGGACATTTTTAAGCCCTTAAGGACTATTGACATGCCAGGACCGTCAAGGCGGTCTGGCACTTAAGGACCTCATCATTCACATGTCAGAGCATCACTAGTGGTCCATACAGGGCTGGATTTACATCTCAGGCTCCCCTAGACAAGGCATTCTTGGCACCCTTAGCTTCGCCCATGGACATACCCCTATTTCTCACATGACACACACACACCCAGCCCCATCTGCTGTTTTATGGCACAGAAAATATCCTATAAAAATACAGGAAAAAAAAAAAGCTTTAACAGCTTGGTTATTAGAGAGATTTACAAGTCATTGCTCTGCGGGAAAGGGGTTAAAGTATGGCCTGTAAAGGGGGTATAGAACTGGTGCAGAGACATTGAGATTGCCCTGGCCACACCTACAATCCAGAATGTGGGTGTGGCCAGCACCGCCCCTCAAGATCTATAGATCTGGGCAGTTTAAAACTCTGCCTATTCAGAAATCCAACCCTGGTCCATAATGCTGTGTATCACAGAGATTCCCAGCTCCAGGTCCTTGGGGCACACCAATTGGTCAGTGTTTAACCCTTTGAGTGCCGGAGAGGTATACAACACATTGCTTTGCAGGCACTCAAAGGGTTAAGGACATCCATAATTAAGCATAGGAGGAACAATCCTAATTAATGAGCCACTGATTATTCACCTGGTAACCAGCAGCGATATGATGTGTAGACATCTTGAAGCGAGTCACTGCTGGTTAATCCTGAGCCATGTAACGCCAGCAGAAAACCCTGCGCAGCTCACTGTAGGCTGTTTGTTCATAAGAAAGAAAAGAAGTCTGTGGAAAACCAATGACAGTTTAGGAGAGAACTTAAGTTTCCAGTTGAATGAAATTGTACTTTTAACTCCTTGAGACACCCCTCGTTCTAACCTACCAAGACCACCAAAATTTTACTCCGCTAGTCATATCTTAGCTCCACCCATGACCACACCCACTCCTCACATGATCCCAACACCAGTTCCACCCACTTTTTCCAGGTACAGAAAGCTTGTGAAGGCCCAATGGATTGTAACAGCAAAGTCTAATATTAGGGAAAGCAGGGTATGATTTCCTATTAGGGACAGTAGGCAACTGGTACAGAAGATATCCTTAGCCTATAACACAGAAACACAAAAAACTCAGCACCGCACACATTTTTCCAAGGGGAAGGAGGCCAGCCTGCCCAGCCCCTATGTTAATCTGGATACCTTTCTCGCACTCAAAGGGTTAAACCGCGTCTCCAACTCATGTGTTCAAGGGATAGTAATATTTCATAATAAAAGCAGCTCTAATTAATCATCATAGTATTTGGACTTTGGAGATTGTTATTTAAATTCTGTCAGAGTTGTAGTTCAAGAGTAATTCAATGACAAAGTATCCCCTCCTGCCCCTTCTACTGATGTAACACTGCTCAGCCAGATCAGAAGGGAGGTGCCCAGGTACATTGCAGAGAGGGACAATCTTCAATTAATATAAGGGGAAAACCTGAAAAACCTGTCAAGGGTGGCAGGGCTTTCATTGTTCTCACAGGAAGAAGATTGTCCCCTGCTGTTATCTGTCTGGTCTATGGACTGGATTCCACATCTGAGAAGAGATGGCTTACACTAGGTAAAAGGGGTGGGAGGGGAAACTTTGATTGTGAATATCTCTCAAACCATAAAGGTTTGAGAGATAAGACATATCGTTCTTCATGTTTTTTTAATGCCTACAAAATAAAATAAAGATAAAACGAAGTATTACTATCCCTTTAATACATTGCAAATATCTCTGTTATCCAAGGTGTTAAATAAGGTGACCTGTAAATGGGTGTTTAACATTTTATGGACCAGAGGGTTGTAAAACGCATTGGTGCAGCAGTATGTTGTACACACTCTGGTCCTTAAAGAGTTGAAATGATAATTATACTAGACAAATTAATACGTGAACTGGACATATCAACTGGAGTGGATGTCTGGAGAAGGGAGATTGGGACAGAACTGGCCAAACCCCCAATGTAACACAGTAGATATGTTCAGAGCAGCAGATGTGCCCTTCTCAATTCAGTACCCTTAGGCTACTGCCTACTCTGCCTAATAGGAAATCATGCCCTGCTTTTCCTATCGTTAGTATTTGCTGTTACGGTCCGTTAGAGCCCTTTCAAGCTTTGTAAGATTTAAACACTCCATTAAAACTCACCTCCACAATCAACACTCAACTAATCCCCCTAAAGCCACCTATTTTCTCCAGATCAGCCTAGTAAATAAATAATCCCCCATTCATTTTGAGTTTCAGCTGATCAAACTTATAACTTACACACCTTTTGTTTCATGTGTCTCAAATTCAACACTCTCTGTAGATTGTAAGCTCTTAGGAGTAGGACCCTCATTAAAATGTGTGGCCTTTAGCTGTAAGTCTTTTAGCTTGTTATAATTACTCCCTAAACGTACAGTGCTATAGACTGTGGCAATGTTCCTCAAGGTTAGTCCTGAGGACTCATCAACAGTGCAAGTTATCAGAATCTCCCTGCTGTTACCAGGTGGGTAATCAGTGCTCACTCATTCTGATTTCTCCTCCTGCGCTTAACGCCTTAGTGACGAGGGCTTTTTGACACTACAGGACAAGAGCAATTTTGGATTTTTTAGTATGCCTTTGTTCAACCATATTTCTCTAATTCGTTTAGTCCACGCACAGAAATTATATACCATTTTTTAAGCATAGGTAGGTCTTTATTTTGATACCACATTTATATGGAAAACCCACCATTTCATTTGAAAAAAATAAAATTGGAGAACATGAAAACCCCCCACAGTTTTTTAGATTTTCCTATCATAATTTTAGCCCAATTGGTTCATTTTTAATAAGGACTAGATAAAAGGTATGAACAGTTGTTCATCATCATGTCCCTTTTTAGGGGGGTACTGTCCCTCAGAGATGACAATCTCAGTGTTCATCATTACTTCCCTGGTGTCCCTGTGTTTAGGAGACCAGACTGTGTGGTGTGTATATAAGTGTATCACCCTGGTGTCCCTGTGTTTAGGAGATCAGACTGTGTGGTGTGCATATAAGTGTATCACCCTGGTGTCCCTGTGTTTAGGAGACCAGACTGTGTGGTGTGTATATAAGTGTATCACCCTGGTGTCCCTGTGTTTAGGAGATCAGACTGTGTGGTGTGTATAGAAGTGTATCACCCTGGCGTCCCTGTGTTTAGGAGACCAGACTGTGTGGTGTGTATAGAAGTGTATCACCCTGGTGTCCCTGTGTTTAGGAGGTCAGACTGTGTGGTGTGTATATAAGTGTATCACCCTGGTGTCCCTGTGTTTAGGAGATCAGACTGTGTGGTGTGTGTATATAAGTGTATCACCCTGATGTCGCTGTGTTTAGGAGATCAGACTGTGTAGTGTGTATATAAGTGTATCACCCTGGTGTCCCTGTGTTTAGGAGATCAGACTGTGTGGTGTGTATATAAGTGTATCACCCTGGTGTCCCTGTGTTTAGGAGATCAGACTGTGTGATGTGTATATAAGTGTATCACCCTGGTGTCCTGTGTTTAGGAGATCAGACTGTGCGGTGTGTATAGAAGTGTATCATCCTGGTGTCCCTGTGTTTAGGAGATCAGACTGTAGTGTGTATATAAGTGTATCACTCTGGTGTCCCTGTGTTTAGGAGATCAGACAGTGTAGTGTGTATATAAGTGTATCACCCTGGTGTCCCTGTGTTTAGGAGATCAGACTGTAGTGTGTATATAAGTGTATCACTCTGGTGTTCCTGTGTTTAGGAGATCAGACTGTGTGGTGTGTATATAAGTGTATCACCCTGATGTCCCTGTGTTTAGGAGATCAGACTGTGTGGTGTGTATAGAATTGTATCACCCTGGTGTCCCTGTGTTTAGGAGATCAGACTGTGTGGTGTGTATATAAGTGTATCACCCTGGTGTCTCTGTGTTTAGGAGATCAGACTGTGTGATGTGTATATAAGTGTATCACCCTGGTGTCCCTGTGTTTAGGAGATCAGACTGTAGTGTGTATATAAGTGTATCACCCTGGTGTCCCTGTGTTTAGGAGATCAGACTGTGTGGTGTATATAAGTGTATCACCCTGGTGTCCCTGTGTTTAGGAGATCAGACTGTGTGGTATGTATATAAGTGTATCACCCTGGTGTCCCTGTGTTTAGGAGATCAGACTGTGTGGTGTGTATATAAGTGTATCACCTTGGTGTCCCTGTGTTTAGGAGATCAGACTGTGTGGTGTGTATATAAGTGTATCACATTGCTCCACAGCGATAACAATGACATTAATGTTTATTTATACTTCAGTATATGTTTATAAATGATAAAATACTTTGGGCTTGCTCAGTGACACAAAGAGATGGCAGTAGGTCGTTAGGTGACCAAAACTGCTCTCTCTCTTGTTCTGCCTCCATCATGTTAAATGTAATGAATAATGCCACCCACTGTGTACCTTCCCCCCCCCCCCCCGGGGCATGTGTATTCTCTGTTTATTTCTTCCTCACTATCACAAAATAGAATACATTGTTTTTGTCATTGACTCAGCCGGCACATGTGATCACTGTAGGAGTGATCACATGTACCGGCTCACCGGGGAAAGGCTGAAACTGACTGCTCTGGTCCTCCCCGGCATGATCACAATGCACCCTGAGGGTGGATGGAATAAACGATATCATATGTATAGGAAAGCTGCCTTGGACAAGCCAAGAGGAGGACCACTCTGAGAGGTCTACCATTCTGAGTAGTGGAAGTTTTTTAGAACATCCAGTAGAGTGTTAGAGTGGGAACCAGATTTTAAAGAAGGATTTAGTCATTTCATCCTTCCTAAGTAGCATCTCAGCCCAGTCCAACTTGAATTAAAAGAAAAGTGTCCGTTAGTTGCTACAGTAAGGGAAGGGGGATGTTATGTTCCCAGAAGGACAAGTTGGCTTTTTTTGGCTGTTGCCAACAGTTTACCAAGTAAGTATCTCTCCCCTTTTTTCAGACAGGGTAAAGAAATGAATGAGAATCAATGCTAGAGTTAAGTTGAAATGTAGCAAAAGTGTAGAGTTACAATATCTTTGGATCTTTACCCACGGCCGGATTTACATCTCAGGCGCCCCTAAGCACAACACCCACCGGAGCCCCTAGTCCCACCTTTGCCCCACCCCAACCACTCCCCTCACTGAGCCACACCCATTCATTAACCACACCCATTTTGTGGTCATACCCATTTTTAGATTTTTTTTTTACTCTTCACAGTACTGTGGCAATGAAAACAAACAAAAAGAGGTGCAGTCTTCACCTTATAAAACACCATATGCACTATATATAGCGTACATAAGTTATATTCACATAACTGCACGGGGAAGGCTTGGTCATTTACTCTGCAGTGCTTTAAGGGCAAACTAAATGGACCATAGGAAACAAATTAAAAGCCCCATTTAAATCAGTGACTTTTTCAGTCCTTGATGCTGTAGAGGTCTCCAGTACATTGTGAGGCCTTCCAGCTGTTGCTAGACTACAGCTTCCATCACCCCAACCATGTGTTTGTAGTTCAGCAACAATTGGGGGGGCTCGTCCCTGATGTACACGGTTGATAGCTGTTTGGTAGTTCACAATCAATACTGATATTAATTATTGTTTTCCCCACATGCCTATACAAACCACTGTAAGCTTTTCTAGACTGTAGTAGTCTTGTGGCAAGGAAGGTGCTAATCTGGGGTATGCAGCTAATTAGCAAGCCAGCGTGCCGATGCTGCCATCCATCCAACAACAACTGGCCCGTTGTCTGCTCTGCACCTCCACTGAGCCAACCACACTCCCATGCACTATGCTGAGCCGACTTTGACTATGTGCATCACCGTCGGCAGCGTAGTGATGATGTCACGGGGGCCTGGTGGGCAGTGAGACCAATGGAGTCTGGAGGCAGTGGCACGTAGGCGCAGCAGTGGGGCAGCCCGGCAGCATGGGCACAGCCGCAGGTACAATGGGGAACATGCTACTGTCTCTTGTGCACATGCGCCCTCAAGGGCGAGCACGCACAGGCTACAGCTCACTTTACTTTTAAATTAAGTGGAATGTGGGCGTGACAAGGCCTTTGCCAGGCGCCCCTGAAAATATGGCGCCCTAGGCAAGTGCCTTGTCTGCCTATTGACAAATCCGGGCCTGTCTTTACCTCAGTATCTTTGGATGTGATCACAGGACTACAAGCAGTAGTAGATGTCAGCAGCAGGTGTGAGACATTTAGTACAACTGCCATCTTCTGACCATGTGTTTGACATGAGGAGCTTAGGGGAAGTTTGCCAAGTGTAGAATTTTTAATTGCATTTCCACATAACTGATAGAAGGGACAGGGCCGGATTTGCCATTAGGCAGAGTAGGCATCTACCTACAGGCGCACCCCACAGAGGGGCGCCTGTCACTGAAATCAATTTTTTTTTTTTAATATTTTTATTCACCGAACTCACGCTGCGCACAGTGGCAGCAGTAACCAGCTGCATAGTAAGATCTGTGCCTTCTTCAGCACAGACCTGTATGCAGTTGGTCCCTCGTCGGCTCTTTAATAAGGCAGAGCGCTGGGAGATGACATTATCTCCCAGCAAGACCGCGCAGGAGCAAAAGCATACAGGTCTGTGCAGAAGGAGGCACAGACTTTTCCTGCCGCTGGACCACCAGGGAGGTAAGAAACGGATACGGGGGGGTGGCAATGTGAAGATGATGGGGGCAGTGTGGAGATGATGGGGGCAATGTGAGGGCAAGTTGAAGCTGATGGGGGCAAGTTGGAGATGATGGGGGCAATGTGAGGGCAAGTTGGAGCTGATGGGGCAATGCAGATGATAGGGGCAATGGAGCTGATGGGGCAAGGTGGAGATGATGGGGACAATGTGGAGGCAAGTTGGAGCTGATGGGGCAAGTTGGAGCTGATGGGGGCAATGTGAGAGCAAGTTGGAGATGATGGGGGCAAGTTGGAGACGATGGGGGCAATGTGAGGGCAAGTTGGAGCTGATGGGGGCAATGGAGATGATGGGGGCAATGTGAGGACAATATGGAGCTGATGGGGGGGCAATGTGAGGGCAATATGGTTATGTGGGGGGTAATGTGGTGATCTGGAGAGTTGTGGAGGTGTCCAGTGGAGATGGCTAATGGGGGGGCGCTTCAGATTTCTGTGCCTACAGGCTCCTGAGATGTAAATCCGGCCCTGAGAAGGGGAGGTTTTAGCTGTGTTTCTGTAACTGTCAATACCAGGAATCAATAGCTGAGGGGATATCTTGACATAATTTAGGAGGCAAATATGTATCCCATCTAGATAAAGACACAACCTACCATCTCTATATATGAGTGAAAAGAGTTAATAGAACAGTGTCCCAAGTTAACCAAAGTGTCTAAGTCTTGTACCGATAATTCCCTTAAGGCATGGATGTCCAACATGTGGCCCACTTGACCGTAGGGTGTGGAGCACCTGAGATTTTCAACTTTCAACCTTTTCTATTACCAAATGAGTTAAGTCACATGAACTAGTAGGGAGTAAACAAAAAAAGAAACAAAGGGGAGTCTCATTGAGCAGTACTTTCATGTACCAATTAATCCCACTTCTACAGCCATATTAAAAGGTGTCAGGCTCTCACAGCAGCCATTCTGTGTTTGAGAGAAGATGAAGCAGAATGTTTTTTAGCTAGAGAAGATAGGCAAATAAAGGGGAATTGACACTTAGTTTAGGGAGTCTTTTAAGTAGGACATTTGTTCTGTGTATTAGGGAAATCTGGGGGCACTCTGGGGGAGAAGAAGGAGATTGACCCCAAATACGTGACTGATAAGACACAGGGTCCAAATTGCTTGCTGATTTTGCTTTTATTGTCTCTGTGCTTGGGAATTCTGGGAAAAGAAACTGTTGATTTTGATTTTTAGTTATCTTTTTTTTTTTTGACAGACTGTGATAAGGTAGGGTGGACAATTTAAAAAATAAAAAAATTAAATGAAAATAAAAAAATGAATACATACATAATTAAACAAATTAATGTATTAGGTGACAGACAGCTGACTGGGAGCCTGATGTGAGCTCTGTGACTGAGGCAGACTGATCAAAAGTAGATGACAGTGAGAATTTTGTTGAGGGATAAGGCAAGACATCACACTCCATCAGTTGTGTACTGTGGAGAGTAAAAACACACACAGTAGTTGAGTAATGTCCAGCAAATGCACAAGTGGGAGACAGATAGGTGGACCAGTGCATGGGAGTGAAACTGTCTGAAGCAATGGTTGCTGCAGCGTGCACAATAAATGATTATGATCCCTCTTCTCCCGGGTGGATGCAGTTTGTTAAGGCCCCACCAGTCACACCACCACTACCATGCACATCTGCCACATTGTAGGTTTGTAACGGTTTTATGTACACTCAGAGACAGAAGGTTTCGGTAAAACACAGTTTTATTAAACCACACAGAATAATAATAACCTTCGCGGGGTCCACCATATAAATACAATATAATACTGACACAGGACAGGTTACAGTGATGTCAATAACCCACACGGGTCCAGTATGTGATACAATATACAATATTGACACAGGTCAGGGTAAAGTTCGTATGATTCGGTGAGACAATGGCAGAATGGAACCATTAGGCCAGGAACAGCGGATAGGCCCTAATAGCGGAAGATCCACAGGACACTCTACGCAGTGAGTGACACAATAGCGATTGTAGCCACAAAGGAGCAAGCGGAACCCTGGATACGTGAATGGCTACTGGAACAACCGGTGGTGCAGTGTAACGCCAAACCGAGACTGCAATAGTCTGTGACCCAAGTGCACAGCACCTCCCCGCAAGGGGTTAACGAACGCTCCGACCTGAGAACAAACTGCCACATCGTATAGACGGACTGAGGCGCCCAAGAGTAATCCAACCTCAGATAAAGAGCAGTAAACAGGCCAAGCGTACCGTGGTGCAACCAGAAATATCTCCACACTGGAGTGAGAGAGGACAAGGCACTAAGGGGTGACTGCGTCACAGTGTAGAACTGCCTGAGCAGTAACCGAGGCAACCGGAGGTCTGTACAAGACAGAGAGAGAGCACCGGACTACAGCCCCAAACCGGATCACCGGAAGGAGTGCGAACCGGGATGAGACACACAGAGCAGGAACATCAGCCAGGCTGGGTCGGTGCACAGAGCAGGAATGTCAGCCAATCCGGGTCGGTACACAGGAACATAAACAGGCAGAGTAGTCAGTCGGTCCGGGTCATACACTGGAATCATACAAAATAACGGAACAAGCTCTAGCAACGGGAACACCACAAAAGGGCACTGCAGAAGTGACAGGGCTGAGTATTTAAGGGCTGTCACTGGGAGGAGCAACATAACGTTAGCCAATAAGAAGGTATCAGGAAGTAGCACTTGTCAAAAATGTCGCCAGCAAAGCACAGGCACCGTGATAAGGTTGTACTTTATTTTATTTTTTTTAGCACTTGACTTCATCATGAATTATGTGCCAGTGTCACGTAAGCAGGATGTTGTGAGCAAAGGACAAATGCACTCTGCATGCTAACACATTTTCCAAGGTATATATTGCTGTAGGACTCACAACTTTGACTTTCAAGGGATAGTAATACTTAGTTTTATCTTTATTTTATTTTGTAGGCATTAAAAAAACATTTAGAACGATATAAGTCTTATCTCTCAAACCTTTATGGTTTGAGAGATATTCACAAGCAAAGTTTCCCCTCCTGCCCCTTTTACCTAGTGTAAGCCATCTCTTCTCAGATGTGGAATACAGTCCATAGACCAGACAGATAACAGAAGGGGACAATCTTCTTCCTATGAGAACAATGAAAGCCCTGCCCCCCTTGACAAATTTTTCAGCTTTTTCCCTTATCTTAATTGAAGATTGTCCCTCTCTGCAGTCTACCTGGGCACCTCCATTCTGCTCTGACTGAGCAGTGTTAAATCAGTAAAAGGGGCGGGAGGGGGATACTTTGTCATTGAATTACTCTTGAACTACAACTCTGACAGAATTGAAATAACACTCTCCAAAGTCCAAATACTATGATGATTAATTAGAGCTGCTTTTATTATGAAACATTACTATCCCTTTCAGCTACTTATTTCTCCACTACAGCCCTCAGAAGAAGTAATATTGTGCTGGGAAATGTTGCACCATATTAAACATAGGAAAAAATGTGTTGGAATAGGAGAAACTTGTTGAATGGGAGAAAAATGTGTTGGAATAGGAGAAAAATGTGTTAGAATTGTAGAAAAATGTGTTAGAATTGTAGAAAATGTGTTGGAATAGGCAAAAAGGGGGCACTGTTTGCCAACACCTGTCCTGGACTGCTCCCTAAAGCACTTTACTTACACCTTTACACCAACTCTCTATTGATGTACATATTTCAACTCCCATGCTAAAGCCTTTTAATTTAAAGGGATAGTAATGTTTCATAATAAAAGCAGCTCTAACTAAGCATCATAGTATTTGGACTTTGGAGAGTGTTATTTCAATTCTGTCAGAGTTGTAGTTCAAGGGTAATTCAATGACAAAGTATCCCTCTCCTGCCCCTTTTACTGATATAACACTGCTCAGCCAGGTAGACTGCAGAGAGGGACAATCTTCAATTAAGATAAGGGAAAAACCTGGAAAGCTTGTCAAGGGGGGCAGGGTTTTCATTGTTCTCTTAGGAAGAAGATTGTCCCCTTCTGTTACCTGTCTGGTCTTACAACCAGATTCCACATCTGAGAAGAGATGACTTACACTAGGTAAAAGGGGCGGGAGGGGGAACTTTTCTTGTGAATATCTCTCAAACCATAAAGGTTTGAGAGATAAGACTTATATCATTATTCATGTTTTTTAATGCCTACAAAATAAAACAAAGATAAAACGAAGTATTATTATCCCTTTAAGCAGTAGCCTTTTGTGTGGTACAGTATTGCACAGTCAAAGTATACAACATCAACAGCAATATTCTTGTCTAAGTTACCACTTACCCTTTTATATAATTCGAGGAAATTAGTTTGACATGATTTCTTCATAAAATCATGCTGATTCCTACTAATGTTGTTGGTTGTCACATAGTCCTGAATACTATTGCTTAGTAACCCTTCCAATATCTTTCCCACTACAGAAATCACAGGTCTGTAATTTCATGGTTTAGATCTTGCCCCTTTTTTGAATAATGCTACTAAATCTGCTTTTCTCCAATCACAGGGCACTATGCCTGATGAAAAGAAATCCCGTAATGAAATGGCAAACACTGTTTCTTTTTTTCTTTTAAAAAGTCCAGTGAATTTGGCAAGGCTGCATATTAAATAAGAGTCTGCTCATTATCATGCAAACGAGAAATAAAATGTGTCACTGTTGATGGTGTCAAGTCATGCATGCTGTGGACTGGAGGGGAAGTATGGTGCAAGCTTCCTGCAGCAGTGCAATAGCTAGAGAGATTGAGATTAACCATTTGATGCCAGAGGGGTACGCAACGGATTGTGAATGTGTTGTGTACTCCTCTGGCACTCAAAGGGTTCAATGAGCACTAATGCCTCCTAATAAGAAACCCTCCATTTACCTTAATCTGTGCAATAAATCCTAAAGGCCACCATAAATCATTTCTGTTCGGATTGGCTCACTAAATTTAACCCCTTAAGGACCAGAAAAATCTGAGGTCGATTTCACTTAAAGGGATAGTAATACTTTATTGTTACTATCCCCCATATTATAGATATTTGCAAAATAATTTAATAGCCCCCCAGGTTAATCTCTCAAACCTTTATGGTGTGAGAGATAACCAAAGACAAAGCTCCCCCCTCCCTCCCCCTTCCCTGAAGTTAGCCTTGTACTGACTGCAGGGATATCCGGTCTGACTTTCATCATACGGCTCTGCAGCAGAGCCGAGATCGCGTTAGTGAAAAATAATTATTTCACTGAAACTGTCTTCTATGTGTGCTTGCAAACCAATCACAAACCAAGCACATGTAGAAGACTGTTTCAGTGAAATAATTATTTTTTACTAACGTGATCTCGGCTCAGCTGCAGAGCCGCAAGCCTGTCGTACAACAGACTTCCCCTGCAGTCAGTACAACGGTCCCGGAGTGTTCAGTCTCAGCTGGGAATTAATGATAGCAGCATGCACGGAGGCGCGCAGCTTTCATTTAACCCATGACGGTCCTGGACCGTCATGGGTCCTTAAGGCAAAACAACCCATGATGGTCCAGGACCGTCATGGGTCGTTAAGGGGTTAAGGTGTAATTAGCACTGGATTTAAAGTGGAACTTTCACCATAGTGAAAGTTGCCCTATAATAATTAGGCAGATGGCGACTACCTTAATAATAGTTATCTTACGTCTCAGAACTACACGATCCTAAAGAAATCCTTATTCTTCCGAGACTGACGGCCAGGTTAGTGCAGTCTGCGCGCCTGTGCCGTCAGTCCCTTCCGGATACCCTGTGGCACAGTGCAATGCTTCTTAATGGAGACCGGGACTGACAGCGCAGGCGCATTAACAAGATGTCTGCACTGATGCCTGACTTCCTGTCTCGGAAGATTAAGGATTTCTTTAGAATTGTGTAGTTCTGAGAGGTAAGATAATTATTATTAAGCTAGTCCCCATCTGCCTAATTATCGCAGGGCAACTTTAACTATCGTGAAAGTTCTTCTTTAATTTCCATGGAGGCAGACATGAATATTTTTTTCAGGACTCTGAGAAGCTAATCTCCTCCCACTGAATGCTTCCTAAGTAGACTTCATTGGGGGGGGATTGAATGCCTTCTTCCATGATTTCCAGTACCAATTATACATTATATTTGGAGAAGCGGTTCACAAAGAATTGTTTAATATCAGCCATTAGGATTATTTGCCCAGTTTAAGGTAGGCAACAGTATATTTTTTAACCCTTTAAATGTCAGAGGGTACGCAACTCATTGCATAGCATTGCAACTCATTGCATAGCAATACGTTGTGCACTCCACCAGCACTCAAAGGGTTAAGGGAATTCACCCTTTCAGTGTGACATGTGTGATCAGCACATCGCAAAGCAATGAGCTGCACATCTTACAGCACTGAAAGGATTAAAAAATATTGATATGTTGTACAGCGCTGCAGAATATGCTGGAGCTTTATAAATTAATAAAAGGCAGATTTAAAGCAATGAGACTTTTTATTTCTTCCCGTTATAAAAAAAAACTAGCCAGATTGGTCACCTAAGGGAAAACATTATTACTATTTAGGCATAGATTCAAGGACAAAGTAATAAAAATCTCAGTGGAAATCAAAAGGGCTGAGCAAAGACAAAACAAAAAAAACCCAAGCAAACAAGATGGCATCTGTTAAGACTGTAGAAAACGTGTTTTCAAATAAAACAAAGGCAGTGCTTTTTACAGTAAGGGTAGTAATGATGGGAAAATCTTTAGTTCGTTAGGTTCTGTTGGCAGATACTGTACATACTATCAAATATTACTAGGTATCCTTTTAACTAAGATCAATATAGTGAATTATGACAGGTGGTTACAACACAGATGGGATGTTGATTCCAGGAGGTATCCAGTTGCCGTTTGGAGATAGGAAGGAATACTTTTAGACTCTTGGGGCATAACTGGAAATGGTTTCAATGATATTCTTTTGTCTCCTGGATCAACAAAGGTGATATGACAAAGGCCAAATTTGATAGACTTGCTTTTTTCCTACTTCATCAACTGTGTTACTTTGGTGTTATTGTTGTCCCCCAGAAATGTTCCACTTTAGTGTCAGACTCAGACCAGGACATGTAGAGCCTATCAGGAAGGCAGGTCATCAAGATCAACTAGTGAGGACAGTTATTATACATAAATATTATCAGGGACGTGCACAGACATTTGGGGGGGGGCAGGGGCTCAAATGAAAAAAAAGGCACTTCTCATAATTATTTATTCAAAATATATATATTTAAAAAAAATGAAAAGAATTTACATCTCAGGAGCCTGTAGGCACAGAAATCTAAAAGCGCCCCCCATTGGCCATCTCCACTGGACACCTCCACAATGCTCCTAATCTCCACATTGCCCCCATCATCTCCATATTGCCCTTACATTGGCCCCCATCATCTCCATATTGCCCCCATCAGCTCCAACTTACCCTCACATTGCCCCCATCAGCTCCATATTGCCCCTATCAGCTCCATCGACAGGGACATGATGTGCCGTTTAATACCCGCGACATGAGAATCTCGTGCTTTTCTGGCAGGGACATGATGCTCTGTTTAATACCCGCGACATGAGAATCTCGTGCTTTTCTGGCAGGGCAACATTCTTAGTTCAACCTTTTAATCTCAGCAACATGTTTATAGCACTATGACTTCACACTCTGTTTTGTGTGCGATGTGTTAAAGGGATAGTAATACTTCATTTTAACTTTATTTTATTTTGTAGGCATTAAAAAAACATGAAGAATGATATAAGTCTTATCTCTCAAACCTTTATGGTTTAAGAGATATTCACAAGCAAAGTATCCCCCCCCCTGTTAAACCACGTCAAAAGGGAGGTGCCCAGGTAGACTGCAGAGAGGGACAATCTTCAATTAAGATAAGGGAAAAAGCTGAAAAACTTGTCAAGGGGGGAAGGGCTTTCATTGTTTTCATACAAAGAAAATTGTCCCCTTCTGTTATCTGTACTGTCATACAACCAGACTCACATCTGAGAAGAGATGGCTTACACTAGGTAAAAGGGGCGGGGAGGGGAACTTTGCTTGTGAATATCTGATAAACCATAAAGGTTTGAGAGATAAGACTTATATCATTCTTAATGTTTTTTTAATGCCTACAAAATAAAACAAAGTTAAAATGAAGTATTACTATCCCTTTAAAAGGATACCATTAGAGATCAACAATGCATATGGAGACTTCTCAAGCATTCCAGGATAAATATCAGCCAGAAAAATGTCATGGAAACTGGTAAATTAACCTTCCACTATACAGCAGGAGCTGGGGTCTGTTGAGGCGACAGTGGAAATGCTCTAACCACACCCACAGGACAGAATGTGGGTGTGGCCAGTATAGCTTAGGCGCCTCTCAAAATCTTACATTCTATGCAGTTTGCTCGTCTGCCTATTAGGAAATCCGGCCCTGTATATGATACATTTATTTTTAATGTAAAGGTACAGATTAAATACCTACAATATGGTTACTATGTTAACATCTTGGATTGTAGAGATTTTGAAACATGTTGGAAACCGTTCTAGCATGCGAGGGGTTACCACGTTTGATTGGTAGGGTCCAAATGAGATTTAAAGGTTTTAATACGTTGAAAAGTTTGAGAACCACTGTTCTACATCAGTGCAATGGAGACCGCTCCAGAATGAAAGGAGTTAATGTTAGCCAAGTAATAAACAGGCATATGGGTCTGCAGAACAGGAGCTTTAAAGGAGCAGGTAAGAAAAGACGCACTCATGGAAGGAACGTTCTTCTGTATAAAATCCTCTTTATTTCAATACAGGCATAAACAGCAGACTATAGAACAAAAACGCAATGTCTCACGCGTTTGATACAATACGTACTTAATCATAGACATTCACACCTTTGTCACCCTTAAATACAAGGAGAAGTCATTTATTTCAGGCTAAAATGCCTGAAAAAATCCACCTGCCTTGTTATGTGTAAACAAATACTGTATGTAAATGTCATAAAAGTGTTTGCCTATCACTTTAACATCCACTGTGCAGAGATGCAAAACTTTTCCCTATGTCACATTAACCCTTTGAGTGCCAGAGGGGTATGCAATGCATTGCGTACCCATCTGGCACTCAAAGGGTTAAGAGCCATTTGTTCAAAAGAATAGTAGAGGCATTCTGGGGCAAACCATTTCCATTATAAGGGAGAACTAAACATTTGCATTGCTTTAAATGGGGATTTTGACCCCTTGAATGCTAGAGAGGTCTACAAGGCATTGCTAATCAGTGCATTGGGGACCTCTCTAGCATTCAAGGGGTTAAAGTCCCCATTTAAATCAATGGGATTTTTTGGAATTTCTAGTTCTGCCTTATAATGCAAATGGTTTGCCCCAGAATGCCTCCACTTTTCGTTTGAACTTACGGCACAAAATCTTTGAGTACCAGAGGCGTGTCCACACCCTTCTGTCACTCAAAGGATTAACCCTTTGAGAATCAATTCAATGCATTGGATATTTCCCCGGCATTCAAAGTGTTAAGGTCCAGATGGGTGGGAAACACCAATTTAAAGCGATAAACGAGGGATGGTAATCAGTTGTATTTGTCTGTGACAGGTGATAAAAGCATGGTTCTGAGAGGCCTGACTTTTGGCTTGTGGGCAGGACACTGGCGCCAGCTCTGGGTATTCTAGAGCAGAGGATTGTGGGAACACTCCCTCTGCTGCTCACTTATAGGCAATTGCTCAATATCTTTCCAGGAACTTGTGATATATCAGATTCACATTAACAGAAAGAGGGACATACGCACAAAGTACAAGACAGGAGCAATTGTGTGATAAGCCAAAAGCACACTAGGGAAAACTCTCAAACTGCCCATTGATTTAAATCTGAATTTTAACCCCTTGAATGCTTAAGAAGTATCAGATGCATTGAGAAGCACCCCTTTCAGCTTTCAATACATTAAACGTCCAGTTTAAATCAATGGGACATTGTGTTTGTTTCATATGGTGCATAAGAGCCTGGGTGGCTGATGTACTGACAAGACAAGGCCTGGGTGGCTGATATACTGACAAGACAAGGCCATGGCAGGCTGATGTACTGACAAGACCCATGAGGCTGATATACTGACAAGACAAGGCCTGGGAGGCTGATGTACTGACAAGACCCATGAGGCTGATGTACTGACAAGACAAGGCCTGGGAGGCTGATGTACTGTAAAGCAATGGGAGGCTGATGTACTAAGAGGACCCGGGAGGCTGATATACTAAGATGATCTGAGGCGGCTGATGTACTGGGAGGCTGTCTGCTTGGATACAATGTCTGTTTTCAGAGCTATTTTGTGCTGAGCATACTGAACTGGAACATTCAACAAATATACACACATATATACACACATATACACACACATATATACACACTGTCTGGAATAGAATAGAATAGAAGTAGGAAAATGGCTAAACAAGGACCTTTATCCTGCTTTTTTCCTGTCCGAGTCTCCATTCTAATGGAATCTCTACCATTTTTAATAAACAAGTGAAGAATAAATTTTGTTATTCTTTTTGCTAATGATGAGAAGAAACTTTATATTGTTTCCTGGGTTTATTATACCTCCCAAGTGTCCCTCTTTAGGAGATATTAGGGGTCCGTTCCTCCCAAGTGCCCCTCTTCAGGAGGTATTAGGGGTCCATACCTCCCAAGTATCCCTCTTTAGGAGATATTAGTGGTCCATACCTCCCAAGTGCCCCTCTTTAAGAGATATTAAGGGTCCGTACCTCCCAAGTGTACCTCTTTAGGAGATATTATGGGTCCATACCTCCCAAGTGTCTTTCTTTAGTTGATATTAGTGGTCCATATCTCAAGATATTAGGGGTACTTACCTCTCAAGTATTCTTCTTTAGGAGAAATTGGGGGTCCATACTTCCCAAATGTCCCTCTTTAGGAGATATTAGGGAAGCATACCTCCCAAGTGTCCCTCTTTAGGAGATATTGGGGTACATACCTCCCAAGTGTCCCTCTTTCTGAGATATTAGGGGTACATACCTCCCAAGTGTCCCTTTGTAGGATATATTAGGGCTCCATACCTCCCAAGTGTCCCTCTATGAGACCTAAATACCTCTGTCACCCTGGTGTCCCTGTGTTTAGGAGATCAGACTGTGTGGTGTGTATATAAGTGTATCACCCTGGTGTCCCTGTGTTTAGGAGATCAGACTGTGTGGTGTGTATATAAGTGTATCACCCTGCTGTCCCTGTGTTTAGGAGATCAGACTGTGTGGTGTGTATAGAAGTGTATCACCCTGGTGTCCCTGTGTTTAGGAGATCAGACTGTGTGGTGTGTATAGAAGTATATCACCCTGGTGTCCCTGTGTTTAGGAGATCAGACCGTGTGGTGTGTGTATAAGTGTATCACCCTGGTGTCCCTGTGTTTAGGAGATCAGACCGTGTGGTGTGTATAGAAGTGTATCACCCTGGTGTCCCTGTGTTTAGGAGATCAGACTGTGTGGTGTGTATATAAGTGTATCACCCTGCTGTCCCTGTGTTTAGGAGATCAGACTGTGTGGTGTGTATAGAAGTATATCACCCTGGTGTCCCCGTGTTTAGGAGATCAGACCGTGTGGTGTGTGTATAAGTGTATCACCCTGGTGTCCCTGTGTTTAGGAGATCAGACCGTGTGGTGTGTATAGAAGTGTATCACCCTGGTGTCCCTGTGTTTAGGAGATCAGACCGTGTGGTGTGTATAGAAGTGTATCACCCTGGTGTTCCTGTGTTTAGGAGATCAGACCATGTGGTGTGTATAGAAGTGCATCACCCTGGTGTCCCTGTGTTTAGGAGATCAGACCGTGTGGTGTGTATAGAAGTGTATCACCCTGACGTCCCTGTGTTTAGGCGATCAGGCTGTGTGGTGTGTGTGTATAAGTGTATCACCCTGGTGTCTCTGTGTTTAGGAGATCAGACCGTGTGGTGTGTATAGAAGTGTATCACCCTGGTGTCCCTGTGTTTAGGAGATCAGACTGTGTGGTGTGTGTATAGAAGTGTATCACCCTGGTGTCCCTGTGTTTAGGAGATCAGACTGTGTGGTGTGTATAGAAGTGTATCACCCTGGTGTCCCTGTGTTTAGGAGATCAGACCGTGTAGTGTGTATAGAAGTGTATCACCCTGGTGTTCCTGTGTTTAGGAGATCAGACCATGTAGTGTGTATATAAGTGTATTGCCCTGGTGTCCCTGTGTTTAGGAGATCAGACCGTGTAGTGTGTATATAAGTGTATCGCCCTGGTGTCCCTGTGTTTAGGAGATCAGACTGTGTGTTGTGTATATATGTGTATCACCCTGGTGTCCCTGTGTTTAGGAGGTCAGACTGTGCGGTGTGTATATAAGTGTATCACCCCGGTGTCCCTGTGTTTAGGAGATCTAACTGTGTGGTGTGTATATAAGTGTATCACCCTGGTGTCCCTGTGTTTAGGAGATCAGACTGTGTGGTGTGTATAGAAGTGTATCACCCTGGTGTACCTGTGTTTAGGAGATCAGACTGTGTGGTGTGTATATAAGTGTATCACCCTGGTGTCCCTGTGTTTAGGAGATCAGACTGTGCGGTGTTTATATAAGTGTATCACCCTGGTGTCCCTGTGTTTAGGAGATCAGACTGTGTGGTGTGTATAGAAGTGTATCACCCTGGTGTCCCTGTGTTTAGGAGAACTGACTGTGCGGTGTGCATAGAAGTGTATCACTCTGGTGTCCCTGGGTTTAGGAGATCACACTGTGCGGTGCATATAGAAATGTATAACCCTGGTGTCCCTGTGTTTAGGAGATCAGCATACCTGGGAACTTCCAGTCGAGGGCTACCCGGAGGGTAGTCCTCTGTTCACCAGGGGGTGACAAAATTACGCTAATCGCGTCAAAAAGGGGCGGGGCTTGCCGTGAGTGGGGGGGGGCTTAACCCTTTGAGTGCCAGAGTGGTACGGAATGCATTGCAAAGCAATGCTTTCCTTACCACTCTGGCACTCAGAGGGCTGGGGACTGAGTATCAGCAGGAGAAAAAGCGGATGTGGCAGAGTTTCAATAGAAACTCTCCACATCTGGAGTAATCAGCCTCTGCCCCGGTAAAGTTCTGTCAGAACCGGAGTCTCCGGGGCAAATCCGGAGAGTTCCCAGGTATGGAGATCAGACTGTGTGGCGTGTATATAAGTGTATCACCCTGGTGTCCCTGTGTTTAGGAGATCAGACTGTGTGGTGTGTATATAAGTGTATCACCCTGGTGTCCCTGTGTTTAGGAGATCAGACTGTGTGGTGTTTATAGAAGTGTATCACCCTGGTGTCCCTGTGTTTAGGAGATCAGACTGTGTGGTGTGTATATAAATGTATCCCCCTGGTGTCCCTGTGTTTAGGAGATCAGACTGTGTGGTGTTTATAGAAGTGTATCACCCTGGTGTCCCTGTGTTTAGGAGATCAGACTGTGTGGTGTGTATAGAAGTGTATCACCCTGGTGTCCCTGTGTTTAGGAGATCAGACTGTGTGGTGTGTATATAAGTGTATCACCCTGGTGTCCCTGTGTTTAAGAGATCAGACTGTGTGGTGTGTATAGAAGTGTATCACCCTGGTGTCCCTGTGTTTAGGAGATCAGACTGTGTGGTGTGTATATAAGTGTATCACCCTGGTGTCCCTGTGTTTAAGAGATCAGACTGTGTGGTGTGTATAGAAGTGTATCACCCTGGTGTCCCTGTGTTTAGGAGATCAGACTGTGTGGTGTGTATATAAGTGTATCACCCTGGTGTATCTGTGTTTAGGAGATCAGACTGTATGGTGTGTATATAAGTGTATCACCCCGGTGTCCCTGTGTTTAGGAGATCAGACTGTGTGGTGTGTATAGAAGTGAATCACCCTGGTGTCCCTGTGTTTAAGAGATCAGACTGTGTGGTGTGTATAGAAGTGTATCACCCTGGTGTCCCTGTGTTTAGGAGATCAGACTGTGTGGTGTGTATATAAGTGTATCACCCTGGTGTATCTGTGTTTAGGAGATCAGACTGTATGGTGTGTATATAAGTGTATCACCCCGGTGTCCCTGTGTTTAGGAGATCAGACTGTGTGGTGTGTATATAAGTGTATCACCCTGATGTCCCTGTGTTTAGGAGATCAGACTGTGTGGTGTGTATAGAAGTGTATCACCCTGGTGTCCCTGTGTTTAGGAGATCAGACTGCGTGGTGTGTATATAAGTGTATCACTCTGGTGTCCCTGTGTTTAAGAGATCAGACTGTGTGGTGTGTATAGAAGTGTATCACCCTGGTGTCCCTGTGTTTAGGAGATCAGACTGTGTGCTGTGTATAGAAGTGTATCACCCTGGTGTATCTGTGTTTAGGAGATCAGACTGTATGGTGTGTATATAAGTGTATCACATTGCTCCACAGCAATAAAACTCATATTAATGTTTGTTTAAAATATCAGTACATGTGTTTATAAACTAGGCTGACCAGACCTCACCTTTAACCGGGGACGCATAGGAGAAATGCATACTGCAGGACTGCAATGATTCCAGTGAAGTACTGCAAAATGGCTATTTCCTATGTGAGATCTAGTCAGCCTATTATAAACTACTCTGTGTTAATCAAATACTTTGGTGTTGCTCTAAATCATTTATTCAGTTACACAAAGAGGTGTCAATAGGTCATGAAATAACCTAATAATCCTTGGTAACGCCCCATCCACCAGTCACACCCTGAGCAACACACAACAAAATTGTCCCTCTTTGTCCATTTGGAATTTTAGAAGGTATGGTTTAGAATATCCTAGACTCACACAGTCATTTCTGCCCAGACCAGGCAGCTATGTGCTTGCTGTGTATCAAACTGAACAAAAGTTACTTGAAGTTGTCTTGTGGTTAAAGTGCTTGCCTTTGATGTGGTGTATGATTTATATCCCGAATTTCAATGCAGCCTCCTTCAGCTGGAAATCAAGTGAGCTCAGACTAGGTGAAGCCAAATTATACACATCACACATAACTCCTTTTGTCCATCTTTAACCCTTTGAGTGCCAGAGAGGTAAGCACCACAATACGTGTGCATGTGCCCAACACACCAAAGTGCCACTGCCCCCTGGTTAAGCAAAACTGCTTTATTCCCTTATGTTTTTATCAGCTAAGAAACCTTTTTCCCATAATGTTTGTTTGCTGCACTGACCTTGTATGTTTAATTTAACCCTTTCAGTGCCAGAGGGGTATGCCGCGTACCCCTCTGGCACTCAAAGGGTTAAAAAAATTGTGCTGTAAAGAGCGCAGGCCAAATAGGTAAATGCACTGATTCACTCAATTTATTTATGCATTTCGTACAGCTTCATTCTTATTACAGAACGCAAAAAGGCTCATTACTTTTTTTTATTTAATTTTTTATTTTGGGAGCAATACAATTTGAAATGTGAAACTTTATTAGCTATTTTTTTTTTTTTTTTTTTAGGAGCAATGGCAGTTTTTATAAGTCGTGAATTTTCCTTAAACCAATACAATATTTTTTAAAAACAATGTGAATTTGTTTTGTAATAAATGGCTTGCTGTCTTTATTAAATATGAAAAATAATTGTCTCATACTTTATCAGATATATCAGCCACGTAACCAGAAGCCACCGGGGCCTGGTGCGAAAGTTACCATGGGGCCCCCGACCACATTGCCCCCATTGTCTGCCTCCACTTTGCCTCCATTGTCTACCTCCACATTGTATCATTGTCCTCCTCCACATTGCCCCCATTGTGTGCCTCCACAATGCCCCCATATCCACCTCCACAATGCCCGCATTTACCACCTCCAAAATGCCCCCATTTACCACCTCCACATTGTCCCCAAGTGTCCACCTCCTACCTTTGCTGGCTCAGGAGGGAGGCCTCATCCCTGGTGGTACAGCAGCTGTGGTATGGCAGGAAAGGTCTGTGCTTCCTTCTGCACAGACCTCTATTAGCAGCTCCTGTGCGTTCCTCTCTACAGTAATGCAAAGCGCTGGGGATGATATTGTAACCCAGTGCTCTGCATTACTAGATGGCTGGGGACAACGAGGGAGCTGTTAATAGAGGTCTGTGCCACAGAATGCACAGACCTCAGCTTGCTGGTGGGGAGATCAGTCTGATCATCCCACCGGACAGGTTTTTGTTGCAGGCAGTGGCAGTGGTCTAGCAGGCGGAGGCCGGGCCCCTGGAGTGACGTCCCGGTCACAGTTGCGACCCCTACGACCACTATGGTTATGCCACTGTGTATTATATCCTGCAGTGGCTCTTAAACCATGTTTCGTAGAACCGCAAAGACTTCTACTAGGAACCAGTGGTGGAATGCAAGAAACATGCATAAATTGTTATTTGTAGTGTACTTTTTATGACAAAAATTATTAGTACGAAAATGTGACAGAATTGTGCATGTTTTTTCAGAATTAACAAACGTTTGTGCTTTTGTTTGTGAATGCTTTTCAAAAAGTGGGTGTGGCTAAAATATCCGCCATTTTGTGAGAGGATGAGCGATTGTGCCTAATTCAGCAAAGTACATCACACACACATTTTCATACTTCTGGCTAACCTTGCCGTTAACTCTTTGAGTGCCAGAGTGGTACGCAAAGCATTGCAAATCAATGCGTTGTGTACCACTCTGGCACTCAAAGGGTTAATTTAGGAGAATGAGCTATTCAGCATCCAGGCGTTTGTAAGTTTCTTGCATGAAAACATGAGCAATCACAAATGTATGGCTTTCATATGGCTTGCCCCATGGACCGAATTACAGTAATGATGGAGAGTGGATCAAGACTAAGGAGCAGATTCCTGTGCGTGTGAATCTGTGACTTGCATTGGATGTGCGGAGGGCTGAAATATTTCAAAGTGAGGCATCTTGTAATAATCATAGCCATCTAGCCCCGTGTAAAGAAAAGTAATAATTATCAGGTAATGTTACCTGATGTATTTTAGCTTAAAGAGATAGTAATACTTTATTAATACTATCCCCCATATTGTAGATATTTGTAAAATAATTTAATAGCCCCTAGGTTCATCTCTCAAACCTTTATGGTTTGAGAGATAACCGAAGGCAAAGTTCCCCCCTCCCTCCACCTTCCCTGAAGTCATCAGGTGGCTCTGCATCTGAACCGAGATCGCGTTAGTAAAAAATAATTATTTCACTGAAACGGTCTTCTACATGTGCTTACAAACCAAGCACAAACCAAGCACAAACCAAGCACACGTAGAAGACTGTTTCAGTGAAATAATTCTTTGTCACTAACGGGATCTCGGCTCTGCTGCAGAACCGCAACCCTGTCGTACGACAGACTTCCCCTGCAGTCAGTAAAACGCTGACTTAAGGGAAGGGGGGGGGATTTTGAGAGATGAACCTGGGGGCTATTAAATTATTTTACAAATATCTACTAGGGCTTATAATTTTAAGTCCTTTGCTACTAGCCAGACCTGAAAAGTTACTCGCCACTGCAAGTCATAACATACCCAACAGGGCTGAATTTCTACTCGCCAGGGCTAAATTTTCACTCGCCATTGGCTAGTGGCGAGTGGAAATTTTGAGCCCTGAATCTACAATATGGGGGTTAGTAATAATAAAGTATTACTATCCCTTTAAATCGGAACTTTCACATAGTATTAAGTCACCCTTCAATAATTATACATATGGCGACTAGCTTGATAATACGTGTATTACCTCTCAAAAGTGCCAGATTCTAAAGAAATCTTTAATTTTCGGGGTCCGGAAGCCAGGTAACAGTGCATCTGCGCATCAGCGCTGTTAGCCCTGGTCTCCTGTAAGAAGCATTGCTGTGGGCCACAAGGTAACCGTAATGGACTGACAGTGCAGGCACGCAGACAGTAATAACTTAGCTGTCAGTCTCCGAAGATTAAGGATTTCTTTAGAATCTGGTACTTCTGAGAGGTAATACACGTATTAAGAGGCACCATATGTTTAATTATTGATGGGCGACTTATTACTATGTGAAAGTTCCGCTTTAAAATGTATTCTTAAATTATTGGTAACAAGTACCTTTTTAAATAGGTTCAATATCGTGGCTGATGTACTAAGAAAGTGGTTGTTAACCCTTTGAGTGCCAGAGGGGTACACAATGCATTGACACTCAAAGGGTTAACTAGAGTACAGTGATATGCTGTGGGCACAGCTCAGGGTGTTTCCCTTGTTTATGAAAACTTAGAGGAAAATGTGAGGGTTGTGTATGGTAATCGTCGTTATGTAAAATATGCTATTTTTCCCATTCTTATTGTTAGACCTATAAAAATGATTTATTTATAAACTAGTTGAAGAGCCTGTTACACGGGCCACAATGCCACTGCCACCCGGTTGCAGGGCAGTCATGCGCAGTAGAGACTGCCCGCGCCACCGCTGATACAGAAGGAGCATTCAACTCTGTATCAGCCGCGGCGCAGGGAGTCTCTACTGTGCATGACTGCAGCATGTGCAGCAGTGTCTACTGCGCATGACGCGGCGTTACACGCATTTTAGCGAATTATTATATAGGATGTGTTCCTTCATTACATCTTAGACAAATGATCTATGAGATGTTAGGGATACCACATAAACTCCAGATTATGTATTAGGGGTATCCTATGCACAAACAGACTGAGAACCGGGTTATCCCGTTAACTTTCTGTAAGTGGGAAACTAAGTGTGTTCATGATTTTCAGTCTAACTCAATGTACAGGCTGCCATATGTTTGCACACCTGGAACAACCGTTTCTGGGTTCTTACTCCTGTGGCAGGTGTGAACATTTAGCTTCTTTGGAAACTCAGGTTAGAGATCTGGTGGAACAGATTACAACACAAGAGATTAGCAGCATTGAAAGGGGTTTGCTGTTCACTGAGCAGAAGGCCGCTTGGTACTGGTGGGGAGGAGCATGGAAATACTACAAAGAAGAAGCAGGTAGCTAGAGTAATGGGTAATTGTTTGATGGGGGAAGGAAAAATAAGGAGGACATTCATGTGTTTACTCATCCAAACATATTTTCTACACTGAGTGATGATCTTGGGTGTGCGGGTACAGGAATACCCTTGTTGGAGATTACTGTTCTTTTTAATAGCTGGGAAAACAGCCCCTCTAGTACTGATAGGATCTGGGGTGCAGGGAGACCTAAACAAATGGTGGTGGAGGTAGGGGGCTCCATATCTGAAAGACAGATTGCCCTATCACCTGGATTACGACAGTCAAACAGATTGATGTCTACCAGTTGCATGGGTATTGAAATTTAGTGGATTTGGTTGGCATATTGTTGGAGGGTCTGGGGGTCACTCTTTTGCTATAGCACATGTCGGTACCAATGACAGAGCCAGTGGGTGATGGAGGTCCATTGAAATTTATTTCAGGGATTGAGTTACAAGCAAAGGACAACTACGGTGATATTTTCTGGAATGCTACCTTTGGCAAGTGCCTGACTAAAGACTTCACGTGATCAGGAGGGGTTTGGATTAGTAGAACACTGTCATTTGGCTTGAAGATAATCTTTATAGTGAAGATGGAAGGGAGGGAATGCTGTGGTAAGGGTCATGTTAGAGGCTTGGAGGAGACTTTGAACTAGGAAAGGGGGTGAAACAATACCTGATGGGTTATAAAGGGTAGAAGGGGAGCTGGGATTAGAGAAGGGGCATGGGGTGGAGAAGGGGAGGGGATAGTTTGGCTACAAGAGAGGTGCCTATATTACAGTCTGGCAGTAATGTAAAATATATGCTTGTGAATTCTCCTATTCTAGTAAGATGAGAATTACAGTAAATAATAATAACTAGTATTTATATAGTGGCTTTCTCCAAGTGGGACTCAATGTGCTTTTAGAAGACACTCTTGGAATTAACCAGATTGGCAGCTGAAATAATAGATGTTATTATTACCTAATTAATGATACTCATTTAATTGAGCTCAGAAGGATGAAGGGCTGAGTTGATCCTGCTGGGATTTGAACCTACAACCTTGAGGTTTGAACAGACTCTATAGTAAGGGAATATACCAATGAGCTATCTCATAGGCCTATAAGCAGTATGGTCTTCTAAGAAGGTATTACTGAAACCTGACTGGCAGATAAACATGACTAGGCAGTAAATCTAGAGGTATATACACTTTTTGGGAGAGATGTGGTAAATTAAAGAGATCGAGAGGCTTGCCTGTATGTAAAGAAAGCCTTAACACCTATAATGATGGAAGATATCAGTGAAGGCTTCTCGGTTAGGAAATTTAATTGTAGTATGAGATTTAACTACCCTGACATTGACCCAAAAAAATTAGACATTCAACACAAATAAGGGAAATATTTTCATAAGAATGCTTAATGAAAGCTTCATGTCCAACTAATAGAAGGACTAACTAGAAATGAGGCCTCGCTGGACTCAGTGATCTCAAACAATTTTGAAATTATATACAGTGGCCATATTATGCTTTGAAACATGTTATGAGAAACTAGTTAACAAGGGTTGAACTAAATCATTCAACATTAAAAAAAAAATAATTTTACAAAACTAAAATTAATGTTGATGGATATTCATTGGGATGCAATCTTGAAAGAAGTGCAGAAGAAAGATGGAATTTACTCAAAATGCATGTGAATAAATATACAAATCCATATATACCACTGGCAAATAAATTAAGACCAATGTGGCTTAACAAAGAGATTTGCAGGGAAACCAGGAAAAAGAAGCAAGGTTTTCAGTTGTTTAAGTCAGAACGGTCAGATTCATAAATTAAAGAAATACAATGAATGAATCAGAATCGCAAAAAAGCACGAATCTAGCTAAAATTGAAAAAAAAAATTGAGAAAAAAATTTCACAAAAAAAAAATCCTAAAATGTATTAAATACATACATGGAAAAAAATAGAAAGATTGATATTAGGCCCCTTAAAACTGAGACATATACATTAATTAGTGATGGCTGACTCCTTAAACATATTATTTTCTTGTGTATCTATACAAAGGAAGCAACAATAACAGACTTTTGGCAAACTGAGAATCACTCCATTTCCTCCATCAAGTACCTGACTTAATGTGGACAAAGTGGAATAGAAACTGGAAAAGGTTAAGCTCACTAAAGCACCTGGACCATAATTCAGTAATAGCAAGGCCATTATACTTAATGTTTATTGATGCACTCTAAACAGGCATAGCTCCTTATGGCTGGAGGAAAGGAAGTAGTACCAATATTAAAAAAATGTGTTATTATATAAACTATGGGCATCCGAGTGCAGCCCGCGGGCCCGATGTGGCCCTCCTGACTCCAGGGTGCAAACTGCCTGAGATTTTTTTTTACAAATAAATGTACCTAATTAACTAGCACTCATGAGTTAGTAAGTTAGTAAGACTTAATCCCCTTTCTGCTACTTCCAGGATAGATGTCTGTTACATATCAGTATTATCATTGACTTGATCAATAAATAAATAAATCCATATATTTGAATAGCTGGAAGGCTCTAATTCACCGTTGGTTTTCTGATCATGTGGTCCATATCTGAGAAAACCTGAAAGGTCCTGATATAAATCTTGAGATTATAAAGCCATTCGCAGGCTGGGAATATAACTCTCCCTCTATATAAATCCTTGATAAAACCCAGTCTAGAATATGGAGTACAGTTTTGGGCACCAGATCTTTAAAAAAAAAAAAATTAATGAAATGGAAAAAGTATTCAGAGGCATGCAACAAATCTGATAAAGGGATTAGAAGACTTTAGTTATATAGACTAGCCAAACTTGTGTTGTTTACAATAGAGAAGCGGCACCTAGAGGAAGATTACTATTTACAAATAAATTCAAGGGCAATACAAGGCACTCTCTGGAGAATGTTAACTTGAACAGAGAACAAAAAAATAGGAGGCATCCTTTAAAGGGATAGTAATGTTTCATAATAAAAGCAGCTCTAATTAATCATCATAGAATTTGTAACTTGGAGAGTGTTATTTCAATACTGTCAGTGTTGTAGTTCAAGAGTAATTCAATGACAAAGTATCCCCCTCCCGCCCCTTTTACTGATGTAACACTGCTCAGCCAGATCAAAACGGGTAGACTGCAGAGAGGGACAATCTTCAATTAAGATAAGGGAAAAACCTGAAAAACTTGTCAAGGGGTGCAGGGCTTTGATTGTTCTCACAGTAAGAAGATTGTCCCCTTCTGTTATCTGTCTGGTCTATGGACTGCATTCCACATCTGAGAAGAGATTACTTACACTAGGTAAAAGGGGCGGGAGGGGAAACTTTATCCTTCAGTTACTCTTGAACCACAACTCTGACAGTACTGAAATAACACTCTCAATGGCTCAAATACTATGAAGATTAATTGGAGCTGCTGTTTTTGTGAAACATTATTATCCCCTTAAGATTAGTGGAAAAGGGCATCTAACTAAAACAAAGGCAGGGTTTCTTTTACAGTAAGGGTGGTAAGGATGTTGAATTATTTGCCTAAGGGAACTGTGTTTATAGATAGCAGCCATCAATTAAGGACCACGGAGCATTTTTTTTTAATTTTTTTATTTTTTTTACAGCATCCGCTTCTGGACTCCCCGAACGGCGTTCAGCAGTGCAGGGAGCCTGAAATTCCATGACGGTCCTGGCAAGTCATGGGTCTTTAACACAAGTCCACACTTGACGTGCCCGGACCATCAAGGGTCCTTAACCCCTTAATGACCCTTGACGGTCATAGTACGTCATGGGTCATTAATTCAGATCGACCCATGACGTACTATGACCGTCATGGAATTCCGGGCTCCCCCCGCGGCTGCACGCCATTTGGGGAGTCCAGAACAGGAAAGGACGAAAAAAAAAATGTTCCGTGGTCGTTGCGTGACCGTGCCGCGCTGATCAGACGCTTGTTAAGGGGTTAAGTTTTGGACACGTTTCTAGTTTAGGACAAAATAGAAAAGTTGTTCCAGGCAGACTGTGTTTTCCAGTCTGGAAGAATTTTTTTTCTTTGGCAACTTGGGGCATAATTAGAAATGGCTTAATTTTTTTTTATTATACTTTTTTTGGTATTATTTGTTTTCTTTGATTGCAGTAACTCTCTGGTTGGCAAATTGTTAACCCTGTGAGTACCAGAGGGGAAAGCAATACATTTTAAAGCAATGCGTTGCGCACCCCTCTGGCACTCAAAGGGTTAAACGTTCAGTATACGAACTGTTACATTTAATGGGCCTCTGTCCCTCTGTGAAGATCCCGTGTGTGTGTGATTGTTTCTCAGTACTAGAGAACAAAGTGATCTGGGCAGGAGTGGCAGTAAACACTGTATTATCTAACCTGTCTGGAACACTGCATGTTGGCAAGAGGATGGTGACATTTGTAGAAATACAGTCTATTGGACAGGGCTGGATTTCCCAATAGGCAGACTAGGCACTTGCCTAGAGTTCAAATTTTGAGGGGCGCCTTAGCTGTGCTGGCCACACCCACATTCTGAATTGTGGGTGGGGCCAGAGCAATCTCTGTATCAATGCAGTAGCTTATCCAACCTTTTACAGGTTATTATTTAACCCCTTAGATACTAGTGAGATCTCCAACGTATTGCGGAGATCTCTCTAGCAACCAAGGGGTTACAACTTTTATGTCCTTGCTTGTTGTAGGCCAAAGGTATATTCTGTGCCAGGAAACAGTGGATGACACTGGTGGCGTGGTCATGTGAGGAGTGGAGGTGTGGCCATGGGCGGAGTTAAGGATGCCCAGAGTGCCTTGCCTAGGGGAGCCTGGAATGTAAATCCGGCCCTGCTATTGGACCCTTTCATATTACTGGATATCATACTAGTCTTTCACAGCGCTGGGAAATTGGCTGAACAAAAAGAAAGATTATATGACAAAGGCTGAACTTGACAGATGCATGTATTTTTTAACCTTCTATAAAACTGTGTTACTGTGGGCCGTTATTCATCATGACACAGAGGTGCAATTCTGGAGCAAACCAAGTGCACCATAGGGTCAAAAATTATCTTTCCTCAAATTCCCATTGAAGTAACTTGGGCTTTTAACCCTAGGAATGTTAGTAATGTCTCTAAGCATTATAAAGTAATGTGTTGGCGATTTCATGCCTTCAAGGAATTAACCCTTTGATTCCCAGAAAGGTATGCAACTCATTGCACTCAAAGGGTTAAAAAAACACTATTTAAATCAATGAGAATGCTTATTTGTTTTCCCCTGTGGTATAGTTGATATACTCCAGAATCCGTCTAGTTCTTAGTACATCTTCTTCAGTATATATATTCCTTATTATACGGTGTTACAGAGTAAGTTGGTGCCTTATAAAGGACAATAATTATATTATATCACATGCACATCTCTCTGTACTCCCTGCCTGTTACTGTATTATATGATACACATGATTGTTACTATATTATATCACATTCACATCTCTCTGTACTCCCTGCCTGTTACTGTATTATATGATACACATGATTGTTACTATATTATATCACATTCACATCTCTCTGTACTCTATAACTGTTATACTCCGTGCCTGTTGCTGTGTCATACAATATACATGATTGTTACTATATTATATCACATTCACATCTCTCTGTACCACCTGTCTGTTGCTGTATTATATAATACACATGATTGATACTATATCACATAAACATCTCTCTGTACTCCCTGCCTATTGCTGTATCATACGATACACATGATTGTTACTATATTATAGCACACACACGTCTCTCTGTAACGCCTGCCTGTTGCTGTATTATATAATATACATGATTGTAACTATATTATATCACATACACATCTCTCTGTACTCCCTGCCTGTTGCTTTATTATATAATATACATGATTGATACTATATTATATCACATACACATCTCTCTGTACTCCCTGCCTGTTGCTGTATCATACGATACACATGATTGTTACTATATTATATCACACACACGTCTCTCTGTACTCCCTGCCTGTTGCTGTATTATATGATACACATGATTGTTACTATATTATATCACATTCACATCTCTCTGTACTCTATAACTGTTATACTCCGTGCCTGTTGCTGTATTATATAATATACATGATTGTTACTATATTATATCACATTCACATATCTCTGTACCTCCTGTCTGTTGCTGTATTATATAATACACATGATTGATACTATATCACATAAACATCTCTCTGTACTCCCTGCCTATTGCTGTATCATACGATACACATGATTGTTACTATATTATAGCACATACACGTCTCTCTGTAACGCCTGCCTGTTGCTGTATCATACGATACACGATTGTTACGATATTATCGCACAAACACATCTCTCTGTAACGCCTGCCTGTTGATGTATTATATAATATACATGATTGTAACTATATTATATCACACACACGTCTCTCTGTACTCCCTGCCTGTTGCTGTATTATATAATATACATGATTGTTACTATATTATATCACATACACATCTCTCTGTTCTCCCTGCCTGTTGCTGTATCATACGATACACATGATTGCTACTATATTATATCACATACACATATCTGACATTATCAGGTTTATAACTGGCAGCCCTCACTGCACCTGTCACCATTCTCCTTAGGATAAGCCAATCATAATCCTTCTATACATATCACCTGCTGTCGCTCTCTTGTCTACTCCCTATTTGAAGACCAAACCTGTTATTCTGATAATTACATTTACCATCTGTCTGCCAGGGATTTATGGGAAAGCCAATGAGACAAAAAAGTCATATGTTTAACCCTTGAAGTGTCAGAGTGGCATGCACCACATTGTTCGGCAATTCAGGAGCAAACAAACTGAACCATAAGAAACAAAAACAATTCCAGTGTATGTATAGTTCTGTGGCTACCAGTGTAATAAGGCTGGGGTGTCAGACAGTGTATATGTGGTTCTGTGGCTACCAGTGTAATAAGGCTGGGGTGTCAGACAGTGTACGTGTGGTTCTGTGGCTACCAGTGTAATAAGGCTGGGGTGTCAGACAGTGTACGTGTGGTTCTGTGGCTACCAGTGTAATAAGGCTGGGGTGTCAGACAGTGTACGTGTGGTTCTGTGGCTACCAGTGTAATAAGGCTGGGGTGTCAGACAGTGTACGTGTGGTTCTGTGGCTACCAGTGTAATAAGGCTGGGGTGTCAGACAGTGTACGTGTGGTTCTGTGGCTACCAGTGTAATAAGGTTGGGGTGTCAGACAGTGTACGTGTGGTTCTGTGGCTACCAGTGTAATAAGGCTGGGGTGTCAGACAGTGTATGTATAGTTCTGTGGCTACCAGTGTAATAAGGCTGGGGTGTCAGACAGTGTACGTGTGGTTCTTTGGCTGCCAGTGTAATAAGGCTTGGGTGTCAGACATTGTACATGTGGTTCTGTGGCTACCAGTGTAATAAGGCTGTGGTATCAGACATTGTACGTGTGGTTCTGTGGCTACCAGTGTAATAAGGCTGGGGTGTCAGACAGTGTACGTGTGGTTCTGTGGCTACCAGTGTAATAAGGCTGGGGTGTCAGACAGTGTACGTGTGGTTCTGTGGCTACCAGTGTAATAAGGCTGGGGTGTCAGACAGTGTACGTGTGGTTCTGTGGCTACCAGTGTAATAAGGCTGGGGTGTCAGACAGTGTACGTGTGGTTCTGTGGCTACCAGTGTAATAAGGCTGGGGTGTCAGACAGTGTACGTGTGGTTCTGTGGCTACCAGTGTAATAAGGCTGGGGTGTCAGACAGTGTACGTGTGGTTCTGTGGCTACCAGTGTAATAAGGCTGGGGTGTCAGACAGTGTACGTGTGGTTCTGTGGCTACCAGTGTAATAAGGCTGGGGTGTCAGACAGTGTACATGTGGTACTATGGCTACCAGTGTAATAAGGCTGGGGTGTCAGACAGTGTATGTGTAGTTCTGTGGCTACCAGTGTAATAAGGCTGGGGTGTCAGACAGTGTACGTGTAGTTCTGTGGCTACCAGTGTAATAAGGCTGGGGTGTCAGACAGTGTACGTGTGGTTCTGTGGCCACCAGTGTAATAAGACTGGGGTGTCAGACAGTGTAAGTGTGGTTCTGTGGCTACCAGTGTAATAAGGCTGGGGTGTCAGACAGTGTACGTGTGGTTCTTTGGCTGCCAGTGTAATAAGGCTGGGGTGTCAGACATTGTACATGTGGTTCTGTGGCTATCAGTGTAATAAGGCTGGGGTGTCAGACAGTGTAAGTGTGGTTCTGTGGCTACCAGTGTAATAAGGCTGGGGTGTCAGACATTGTACATGTGGTTCTGTGGCTACCAGTGTAATAAGGCTGGGGTGTCAGACAGTATATGTGTAGTTCTGTGGCTACCAGTGTAATAAGCATACCTGGGAACTTTTAAAACAGGGTTACCCGGAGGGTAACCCTGTCAGCGCCGACCCGGGATGAACATGACGCGATTCGCGTCATAAAAGGGGCGGGGCTTAGCCGCGGAGGGGGGGCGGGACAAAAGAAAAACCAAAAAATACCCGAAAAATGTACCTAAGAGGGCGGGGAGTGGGAGGAATCGGGCGGGACAGAGCACAAGTGGGCAGAGTTTCTATTTAAACTCTGCCCACCCGGCAATCCACACATTGCCCCGGAGACCCGGTAATTCAGTGTGAAATCCGGAGTCTCCGGGGCAAAACCGGAGAGTTCCCAGGTATGGTAATAAGGCTGGGGTGTCAGACATTGTACATGTGGTTCTGTGGCCACCAGTGTAATAAGGCTGGGGTGTCAGACAGTGTACGTGTGGTTCAGTGGCTACCAGTGTAATAAGGCTGGGGTGTCAGACAGTGTACATGTGGTTCTGTGGCCACCAGTGTAATAAGACTGGGGTGTCAGACAGTGAAAGTGTGGTTCTGTGGCTACCAGTGTAATAAGGCTGGGGTGTCAGACAGTGTACGTGTGGTTCTTTGGCTGCCAGTGTAATAAGGCTTGGGTGTCAGACATTGTACATGTGGTTCTGTGGCTACCAGTGTAATAAGGCTGGGGTGTCAGACAGCGTACGTGTGGTTCTGTGGCTACCAGTGTAATAAGGCTGGGGTGTCAGACAGTGTAAGTGTGGTTCTGTGGCTACTAGTGTAATAAGGCTGGGGTGTCAGACAGTGTATGTGTAGTTCTGTGGCTACCAGTGTAATAAGGCTGGAGTGTCAGACAGTGTAAGTGTGGTTCTGTGGCTACCAGTGTAATAAGGCTGGGGTGTCAGACAGTGTATGTGTAGTTCTGTGGCTACCAGTGTAATAAGGCTGGGGTGTCAGACAGTGTACGTGTGGTTCTGTGGCTACCAGTGTAATAAGGCTGGGGTGTCAGACATTGTACGTGTGGTTCTGTGGCTATCAGTGTAATAAGGCTGGAGTGTCAGACAGTGTAAGTGTGGTTCTGTGGCTACCAGTGTAATAAGGCTGGGGTGTCAGACAGTGTACATGTGGTTCTGTGGCTGCCAGTGTAATAAGGCTGGGGTGTCAGACAGTGTACGTGTGGTTCTGTGGCTATCAGTGTAATAAGGCTGGGGTGTCAGACAGTGTATGTATAGTTCTGTGGCTATCAGTGTAATAAGGCTGGGGTGTCAGACATTGTACATGTGGTTCTGTGGCTATCAGTGTAATAAGGCTGGAGTGTCAGACAGTGTAAGTGTGGTTCTGTGGCTACCAGTGTAATAAGACTGGGGTGTCAGACAGTGTACATGTGGTTCTGTGGCTACCAGTGTAATAAGGTTGGGGTGTCAGACAGTGTACGTGTGGTTCTGTGGCTATCAGTGTAATAAGGCTGGGGTGTCAGACAGTGTATGTATAGTTCTGTGGCTACCAGTGTAATAAGGCTGGGGTGTCAGACATTGTACATGTGGTTCTGTGGCTATCAGTGTAATAAGGCTGGGGTGTCAGACAGTGTACGTGTGGTTCTGTGGCTACCAGTATAATAAGGCTGGGGTGTCAGACAGTGTACGTGTGGTCTGTGGCTACCAGTGTAATAAGGCTGGGGTGTCAGACAGTGTACGTGTGGTTCTGTGGCTACCAGTGTAATAAGGCTGGGGTGTCAGACAGTGTACGTGTGGTTCTGTGGCTACCAGTGTAATAAGACTCTGCCCATGACCACACCCCCACTACTCACATGACTCCACCCCTAGTCCCATACATTGTTTCCTGACACAAAACATACCCTTGGCCTATAGCAAGCAAGAACAAAGACACTTTGTGCCCTTGGTTGCGGACTAATGCGATGGAGATCTCTTTAGCCTCCATGGGTTAAATAATATCCTGAAAAAGTGTATAAAACTGGTGCAGGGATTTTGAGATTGCTCTGGTCACACCCACAATTCAGAATGTGGGTGTGTCTGGCACAGCCTAGGCTCCGCCCTTCAAAATTTCGAGCTCTAGGCAGTTGTCTACTCTTCCTAATGGGAAATCCGGCCTTGACTGGAGGGCTACAGTTCCTGCCACGTTAGAGACTCCCATTAATCTGTGAATTTATTTTATTATTTGTACGATAGGAAATGACTTCTTTTTAGCAGTTTTATTGTTCAGTAATTTTTGACTGTAATAGAGATAATTTATAGTTACTACTATGTGCTATTTTGGGTCTTCTTTTTCTGTATTTAGGGTTTATTTTGACGCTTAGCACCCCATGCAATAAATAAACATGGTTATTTAAAGATGAAATATAGGAAACATGCTCCGAAGTGCAATTTTTGAATATATTACATTTTCATTCTGCAGGACCGTATAGGAAATATAGCAACCCTGAAATGTGTGTTTTTTATTAATGTCCCACATTAAAGCAGAACTTTCACCGTCCTTAAAGGGATAGCAATACTTCGTTTTAACTTTATTTTATTTTGTAGTCATTAAAAAAATATGAAGAATGATATAAGTCTTATCTCTCAAACCTTTATGGTTTGAGAGATATTCACAAGCAAAGTTCCCCTCCCGCCCCTTTTACCTAGTGTAAGCCATCTCTTCTCAGATGTGGAATGCAGTCCATAGACCAGACAGATAACAGCAGGGGACAATCTTCTTCCTATGAAAACAATGAAAGCCCTGTCCCCCTTGACAAGTTTTTCAGGTTTTTCCCTTATCTTAATTAAAGATTGTCCCTCTCTGCAGTCTACCTGGGCACCTCCCTTCTGATCTGGCTGAGCAGTGTTACATCAGTAAAAGGGGCGGGTGGGGGATACTTTGTCATTGAATTACTCTTGAACTACAACTCTGACAGAATTTAAATAACACTCTCCAAAGTCCAAATACTATGAAGATTAATTAGAGCTGCTTTTATTATGAAACATTACTATCCCTTTAAACCTCAATCCTAATATCTTTATTACTTTTTCAGACGTGAAATATCATGTTTACATTTAAAGAAACGTTCCCCCATGCCTGTACGATACAGTGTCCTCGGAGGGCATCGGTAGAGAGATAGCAGCAATTTTGCCGACGTCATTGTTGATGGGCGTTGCAAAACTTGCAGATTCTGCCCCTTTTTTGCTAGCTCTGCCTCTGACAGCCAAGCTATGCCTCCGTGGGCTGGATTTCTGCAGAGAGAGGAGGAACTAATAAGCTTACCTGGGAACTCTCTGGTTTTGCCCCGGAGACTCCGGGTTTGACAATGAATTACCGGGTCATATTCTCTAGATGTGGAGAAAACCTGCCCACTTGTGCTCAATCCCACCCTGTTCCTCCCACTCCGCGCCCTCTCTACCCCTTCCCTAGTGCAATCTATATGAGTTTTTATATTTAGTAGTCCCGCCCCTCTTCACAATTAAGCCCCGCCTCTTTTAATGACGCAAATCGCGTCATTTCTCTAACCTCATCGGCACTAGAGGGCTGTCCTCGGGGCAGCCCCAAGTAAGAAGTTCCCAGGTATGCTAATAAGCTGTGCAGGACAGCTTGCACCGCACGGACCTAGCTTCAGTTTAAAGGGATAGTAATGGCAAAAAAATGCAGCTCTGATTGATCCCCATATAACAAGGGTCATGTAGCTCTGCATTTCAGTAGCTTATGTTCTGTAGTTCAAGAGTAAATCAATTCTAAAGGATTCCCACCCTCTCCTTTTACATATGTTATGATGCCTCTCTGAGCCGGTCGGATGGAGAGCAATGAAGTACAATATTTAATAAGCATAAGGAAAATCCTGCCCTCCTTCGTCAAGGGGGGCAGGGTTTTTCTTATATTCAGTGGATGAAGATTGTCCCTCTCTGCGCTCTGTCCAGTCTCGTGACCAGATTCCACATCTGAGGGGAGGCAGCTAAGGGTAATTAAAGGGATAGTAATACTTCAAAATTACTATCCCTTATATTGAAGCCCTTGTAAAACTGAATTAAATGCCGCCAGCGGCATCTCTCAGACCTTTATGGTTTGCGAGATAGCCGCTTTTAAACTTCGCTCCCCCCTGCCTCTCCCCTAACGCCAGCGTTCTTGCTGCAAAAGGGAAATCCGTTCATTGAATCAAGAGGAGGCTCTTCAGCAGAGCCAGATCTCATTATAGAAGAAACGACCCTTCACTACAATGGTCTTCTATGTGTGCTTGGTAACCAAGCACACGTAGAAGACTGTTTTAGTGAAGGATCTTGTTTTCCATGACAAGATCTCGGCTCTGCTGAAGAGCCTCTGCCGGTCCCGGGACCGGATTTCCCTGCTGCAGCAAAAACGATAACATCAGCGGAGAGGCAGGGGGGAGCGAAGTTTAAAAGCGGCTATCTCGCAAACCATAAAGGTCTGAGAGATGCCGCTGGTGGCATTTAATTCAGTTTTACAAGGGCTTCAATATAAGGGACAGTAATTTTGAAGTATTACTATCCCTTTAAAAGGGACAGGAGGGTATCATTTAGAATTGATTTACTCGAACTACAGAACAGAAACTATTGAAATACATGGCCCTCGCTATATGAGGATCAATCGGAGCTGCATTTTTATTCTGACATTATTATCATACCTGGGAACTCTCCGGTTTTGCCCCATAGACTCCGGATTTCAGACTGAATTACCGGGTCTCCGGCGCAATGTGTGGATCACCGGGTGGGCAGAGTTTAAATAGAAACTGGTTCCTCCCACTCCCCGCCCTCTTAGATACATTTTGCAGGGTTTTTTTTGTCCCGCCCCCCCCCCTCCGCGACTAAGCTCCACCTCTTTTATGACACGAGTCGTGTCATTTTCCTCCCAGGTCGGCACTGACAGGGTTACCCTCTGGGTAGCCCTGTTTCAAAAGTTCCCAGATATGATTACTTTCCCTTTAATGTATGAATGAAGATTTCTCTTTATAGGGTACAATTACAAACAAACAAAACAAAAACAAGCTTATGACAAGACAACTGAGGATTGTATGGGTATTAACTTTAATTGAGGTGAAAGTCCCCCTTTAAAATAGCGATGTGGTTATATTAATAATAAGTATATGGAAGCAGTAGGGTTGGCTGTTATTCTAACACTGGACATGTGACTTCCAATTTTTTTTTGTAATTTCTTTATGCCAATGTTTTTATACTGCAAGGGCAATATGCAGAAAGATAGTGGAGGGGTGAACAGGCTGCATCACTGAAACAAAAATTCTCAAAATACCCATTGATTTGAAAGAAGCCTTTAACCCTTCGAGTGCCAGAGTGGATACGCAATGAATTGCAGAGCAATGCGTTGCATACCCCTCTGGCATTCAAAGGATTAACCCTTTGAATACTAGAGAGTTGTCCAAACAAATTGCTTTGCATTCAGTGGCAATGACAGGACTTTTTATTTATTGTCTATGATGTCTTTGGCTTGCTCTAGAATTTCTCCATTTGTGTATTTATGAGTATGGCCCGAAAGGGCGAACAGTCTGCTCCATTCATATCCTGCATCTGACACATCAGAAAATGGGAAATGTCACCAAATCTCACAGTAACTGCCTAATGTTGACCTGGTAAATAAATCATCCTCTTGTGCAATCTTTGATCCTTCTCAGCTGACCTGATTAGCTGCTGCTTAATTGGGACTAAAGACAATGGGCTCATTATAGAACCTGGTTATCAGTAACTGAATGAATACACCTTAACAAGTGCTAAACGCTATTATATGCTGAGGGTAATTGTCTTTATCTCAGGAACAAGGATGGACGAGTCCAGTAAAACACACAATCAAGAGAATTTAGATGTCTGACAATATTCAGAGGGGTGCCAATACTGCCTAATCCCCCATCCACACTTCAGCCTTCCTTAGGTCTTGCCCACATAGCTGATTGGGCACAGTTATGATGGCACAGCATGGTGCCATCACAGCAATGATAAGACATTGATAGGCATCACCAGGGGCGTCGCTAGGGGGGGTCTAAGGGGGCTGAAGCCCCAAGTGTAGCTCTGGGCAGCCCCGAATGTTGTGGCCATTCTCCCCTATCGCTTTCACTCACGTAACTATATACAATGGTACTGCGGCAGCCAGCAGGTAATTCTGTCCATACCTTGCTTCCTATTTTGTTGAGGCAGATTGCATTACCATTGAATACAGGTGAGTGGGTCAGAGAGATGGGGAAGAATGGCTCTTACATTCAGACAGCACTGTCCTGTACCTTTCACAACAAGTTGTAACGGCACTGCAGCGAATGAGAGAGGACAGTTTTGCCTGAATAATCCTCTCTCATTGGTTGTCAGGGGCGTATAGTCATGGAGCTGTGATGAACATACCTGGGAACTTTCAGTTGAGGGCTACCCGGAGGGTAGTCCTCTGGTTCAGCAGGGGGTAACAAAATTGACGCTAATCGCGTCAAAAGGGGCGGGGCTTAACTCGAATGTCGGGGGGGATTTAACCCTTTGAGTGCCAGAGTGGTACGGAATGCATTTGCATTCCGTACCACTCTGGCACTCAGAGGGTTACATGTGTCGCACAGAAGGCTGGGGACGGAGGCACAACGGGAGAAAAAGCAGATGTAGCAGAGTTTCAATAGAAACTCTCCACATCCGGAGGAATCTGCCTCTGCCCCGGAGACCCGGTAAATCGCTGTCAGAACCGGAGTCTCCGGGGCAAATCCGGAGAGTTCCCAGGTATGGTGATGAATCAACGTCACAGGCAGCAAGAGGAGCAGTGAGACACAAGCACAAGGACTGAGTAAAACCCAGCTGGGACAGCCCATCTCAGGCAACACTTAAGCTTGGGAGGTATGGTAATGCCCAAAAGGTTCATAATAGGTCTGTCGGTTCCCCTGTTTTTGTCCTGGATAGAAATAAAAACAGAAATTCTGGACGAATTGGGTACATGGATTAAAATGCACAGGTATCTCACTACACCCAGTATAGAGAGAAATGGACTGAAAATTCAAAATTCTTCCCAATACTGCATGATCTGTGTGAAGAGAGTATGAATATTAGGATTGTTGGCAGTCAGATACTTTCAGTCACAGAGGCTAAGTTCACAGTCGATTGGATTCCTGAAAAATGACGATATACATTATATATTCAGTGTAGCCCCTGACCTGGAGGATTCCTTATTTTTTTTGTTTCTTTATATCCCAACCACCATCCAATATTAACTACAAACCCTTGTATCCTGCTCTCCTGAATAAATACTCAAGAAACATAACTGATATTAAGATAAAGTTCAGAAATATGATGGTCTTTGAAGTTTCTTGGAGACATCTGTCTATAATTTGATGAACTATCACATTTTTCCACAGCAAATGAGGATTTGACATAGGTGTGTGAATAAAATATTTCCTATTAAAGACATTCTAAGTAGTTAAAATTCTTTATGCACATCAAAGATTGACTAACCACGCTCCCAACATTCCAAATGGCCAAAAAGTGGCACATTAGTTTTACTTGGTGCTACTGGTGCATACCTCCCAACATTTCAAATTGACAAAGAGGGACAATTATGTTTTAGGGGGTGTTGCTGGGGGCGTGGCTTGTGGGAGGAGCATTACCGAGAATTTCTATGCTATTTCACAACCTACTGATACCTCCATGTGTAACCTAATACACAATTTAGTTTTTACACAGACTAATGTATAAATACACATATACTGATGTTTAAACAAACAATAATGTGAGTTTTATTGCTGTAGAACAATGTGATACACTTATATACACCACACAGTCTGATCTCCTAAAAAGAGGGACACCAGGGTGATACACTTCTATACACACCACACAATCTGATCTCCTAAACACAGGGACACCATGGTGATACACATCTATACACACCACACAGTCTGATCTCCTAAACACAGGGACACCAGGGTGATACACTTCTATACACACCACACAGTCTGATCTCCTAAACACAGGGACACCAGGGTGATACACTTATATACACACCACACAGTCTGATCTCCTAAACACAGAGACACCAGGGTGATACACTTCTATACACACCACACAGTCTGATCTCCTAAATACAGGGACACCAGGGTGATACACTTCTATACACACCACACAGTCTGATCTCCTAAACACAGGGACACCAGGGTGATACACTTATACACACCACACAGTCTGATCTCCTAAACACAGGAACCCCAGGGTGATACACTTATATACACACCACACAGTCTGATCTCCTAAACACAGGGACATCAGGGTGATACACTTCTATACACACCTCACAGTCTGATCTACTAAACACAGGGACACCAGGGTGATACACTTCTATACACACCACACAGTCTGATCTCCTAAACACAAGGACACCAGGGTGATACACTTATATACACACCACACAGTCTGATCTCCTAAACACAGGGACACCAGGGTGATACACTTATATACACACCACACAGTCTGATCTCCTAAACACAGGGACACCAGGGTGATACACTTATATACACACCACACAGTCTGATCTCCTAAACACAGGGACACCAGAGTGATACACTTATATACACACCACACAGTCTGATCTCCTAAACACAGGGACACCAGGGTGATACACTTCTATACACACCACACAGTCTGATCTCCTAAACACAGGGACACCAGGGTGATACACTTCTATACACACCACACAGTCTGATCTCCTAAACACAGGGACACCAGGGTGATACACTTATATACACACCACACAGTCTGATCTCCTAAACACAGGGACACCAGAGTGATACACTTATATACACACCACACAGTCTGATCTCCTAAACACAGGGACACCAGGGTGATACACTTCTATACACACCACACAGTCTGATCTCCTAAACACAGGGACACCAGGGTGATACACTTCTATACACACCACACAGTCTGATCTCCTAAACACAGGGACACCAGGGTGATGCACTTCTATACACACCACACAGTCTGATCTCCTAAACACAGGGACACCAGGGTGATACACTTATATACACACCACACAGTCTGATCTCCTAAACACAGGGACACCAGGGTGATACACTTCTATACACACACCACACAGTCTGATCTCCTAAACACAGGGACACCAGGGCGATACACTTCTATACACACCACACAGTCTGATCTCCTAAACACATGGACACTAGGGTGATACATTTATATACACACCACACAGTCTGATCTCCTAAACACAGGGACACCAGGGCGATACACTTCTATACACACCACACAGTGTGATCTCCTAAAAAGAGGAGGGGAATGGCAGGACAGAGTAACGAGGGGGAAGACATGCATATGCACAAATAAAATATACAACTAAGTGTGGTGTCATGGTATAAAATAAACATTAAATAAATATTTATTGCATATTAAACATAAAATATAGATTAAATAAAACCATATGGTGATAGGAAAATATGGACTACAGGGTAAACAGAATGGTCTTTGAAATGTACGCTGAAACAAAGAAAAAAAATATAATGAATTGGGTTAGGGCCAGATGGACAACTGAAAATATAGATGTAAATAAGCTCAAAGATAATCTATGTGTGGCAGATATAGAGCCTACCGGAGCCGAACGGAGTAGGCCTGACAGGAAGGGAGAAGACAGGAATTCAGTGGTACAGGAATCTTCGGCTGCAAGGGATTGTGGTCCCGCGGCCATCTTCAGTTTGGCGCGGCACGCGAGCAGTTCCCACCCTCCCGCTCCTGCTGCGTGCCTTTTGGTCCACTGGGGTGTGGTTCCTTTCGGTGCAAGGGGTGTTGGGCATGTGGTGGTGTGGGGCCCGTTGGTGGTTGGATGTGCTGGCAGTTTTTGTCACAGCTTGGCGGGTGCTTGCTGGGCAAGCCAGGTGGTTGTGGTGATGGTACGGGTTTAAGACACTTGGGCATGGGGCCCAAGGGGCAGAAATTACGGCTGGTGGGCTATTACTTGCCACGTTCAAATAGGGCAGGGTTGGATGGTGGCATGGCTCCCAGTCAAGTAGTGTGACGTTCTGACAAGAACTAAGATGTTATGTTTGTTATGGTAAGGTATAGGTTATATTGATGTTATAATTTATTATGGATGTTGTTAATAAATGTTAAGCTAATGATACTTATGTTAATAAATGCTGTGGCCTTTTTGACCCATCCGGATAGCCTCTGTGGTATTTATTAAGGGGGGGAGAGAAGGGGGTGTGGAGATTGGGATGACTTGATGGTGCTCTTGTCAAGGTATCCCTGTGCTCTAAATGAAGCCGATAATAATAATAATCAAACAAATAATGGTCGTAACCGGACTAGGATCAGGGTACAGATGTGTCCATACTTTCAGAGGGGCAATAAGAGCGCAGTAGCACTAGAATAATACACAAAATGTTCTACTGCTAGATTCAGTTTCTGATTATATCCATAGGCTTCATTTAGAACACGGGGACACCTGTATCTGCCACGTATAGATTCTCTTTGGGCTTATTTACATCTATATTTTCAGTTGTCCATCTATATATTTTGTTCTTTGCTTTGGCCTACATTTCAAGACAATTCTGTTTACCCTGTAGTCCAGAGCTGGTCCTTACATGGGTCCCAGTGGGTCCATGGACCCAGGCGGCACTCTGACAGGGACGGCAATCCAGCTGATCTCCCACTAGTCTCCGGCGCTCTAGTAATACAGAGCACTGGGAGATGACATAATCTCCCTTCGCTCTGAATTACTGAGAACCGCCCGGGAGCTTCAGCTCTGTGCCGAAGGAGGCACAGTCTCTCCCATGCCACACTGCTAGACCACCAGGGACTCGAGGTAGGAGATAGACAGGGGATCAGTATCAGTGGGGGCATTGTGGAGATGAAGGGGCATTGTGGAGATTGAGGGGCAATGTGAAAGGGGCATTGTGGGGATTGGGGCAATGTGATGATTGAGGGGCATTGTGGAAGGGGTAATGTGGAAGGGGCAATATGGAGATATGGGGTAAATGTGGAGATTAAGGGGGATTGGGGCAATGTGAGATTGAGGGGCATTGTGGAAGGGGCATTGTGGAGATTGAGGGGCATTATAGAGACTGGGGGGCACTGTGGAGATTGAGGGGCAATGTGTGTATCCTGTTAAGCTTATTTTTGTATTGGTAAAAAGGGAAAAACTGTGGTTAGTCATCTCTGCACTAATATTATGTTAGTGCAGAAATGAGATTATGATTGCTCAGCCCTGACCAAGATATTTTTTTATTCCTTTTTACGTGTTTTAGTGGGTGTGTTTTTTTTTGGGGGGTGGGGGCAGCATTTCATCCATGGACCCAGGCAGCATAATGCCTTGGGCCAGCCCTGTTGTAGTCCATATATTCCTATTACCATATGGTTTTATTTAATATGTATTTTTTATGTTTAATATGCAATAAATATTTCTTTGTTGTTTATTTTATACCTAATACTACACTTAGTTGTATATTTTACTTGTGTACAAGTCTGTCCTCCCCCTCGTTCCTCTATCCTGCCATTCCCATTTGTCATACACATACCTGGGAACTTTCAGTTGAGGGCTACCCGGAGGGGAGTCCTCTGTTCAGCAGGGGGTGACAAAAATGACGCTAATCGCGTCAAAAAGGGGCAGGGCTTAACGCGAGCAGGGGGGTGCTTAACCCTTTGAGTGTCAGAGTGGTACGGAATGCATTGCAAAGCAGTGCATTCCGTACCACTCTGGTACTCAAAGGGTTAAAGATGTCACACAGAAGGCTGGGGACGGAGGAACAGCGGGAGAAAGAGTGTAAGTGGGTAGAGTTTCAATAGAAACTCCCCACATCCGGAGGAATCTGCCTCTGCCCCGGAGACCCGGTAAAGATCTGTGAGAACCGGAGTCTCCGGGGCAAATCCGGAGAGTTCCCAGGTATGGTCATATATGTGCATACCTGAGAACTTGCCGGGTTTCACCAGGAGACTCCGGATTTAGGACACTGTCTCCAGATAAAACGTCAAGTTCTCCGGGTAAAGCAAGCATCTGTACAATAAGAAAACCCCAACAGAATAGCTCATGTCGGAAGGCTGAGCCTGCATCCAGGACAAGTGACCTCAGCCAGCCAATTAATACACTGGGCAGATGTCAGTAGGAAGATAAGATTGCTTGCTTACCTACCCGCTTCACATGAGGACCGGGAGGAGTGGAGTAGATAAGTGCAGTCTAATTTTTCCTTTAACGGGATAGTAATGTTTCATAATAAAAGCAGCTCTAATTAATCATCATAGTATTTGGACTTTGGAGAGTGTTATTTCAATTCTGTCAGAGTTCTACTTCAAGAGTAATTCAATGACAAAGTATCCCCCTCCCGCTCCTGTTACTGATGTAACACTGCTCAGCCAGATCATAAGGGAGGTGCCCAGGTAGACTGCAGAGAGGGACAATCTTCAATTAAGGTAAGGGAAAAACCTGAAAAACTTCTCAAGGGGGGCAGGGCTTTCATTGTTCTCTTAGGAAGAAGATTGTCCCCTGCTGTTATCTGTCTGGTCTATGGACTGGATTCCACATCTGAGAAGAGATGGCTTACACTAGGTAAAAGGGGCGGGAGGGGAAACTTTTCTTGTGAATATCTCTCAAACCATAAAGGTTTGAGAGATAAGACGTATATCGTTCTTCATGTTTTTTTAATGTCTACAAAATAAAATAAACATAAAACAAAGTATTACTATCCATTTAACCCCTTGAGTGCAAAACCGGTACGCAATGATTTGCGGTTGCGACCCCTCTGGCACTCAAAGGGTTAATGTAATCCCCCCCGGGCTTCAGATATCCAGGTGATGGTGTTTTAACCCTCTGAGTGCCAGAGGGGTTCGCAACGCATTGCTTTGCAATGCGTTGCGTACCCCTCTGGCACTCAAAGGGTTAAAAGTTCCCAACTATGTATATATGGTCCACGGAACTGAGATCTGAGGACTATCAGCAGTGAAGATTAAGACTTTGTTTGGATTTTCTATACTTTTAGGGGCACCAATTGGTTAGTAAATCTATATATAAAATAACTGTTTTAGCTAGCGCTAGATAATTACTTCAGATAATTTTTATATATAAATACTATTGCTCCATCCCTTTCTGTGATATCTAGGATTGATGATAAGCACCGGTGTTCTTTATTCCTTTCGTCCCCTATGAAGAGGGACACCACTGCTATTATCCCTCTTCAGGAACTGTCCCATTGATTACATTGTGCTTTTAACCCCGTGGGTGTTAGAGAGGTCTCCAGTGCATTACGAAGCAATGAGTTGGTGACCTCTCTAGCGTTCATGGTGTTAAAAACCCCTTTTAAAACAAATAAGAAAGAAAAATAACTGTGCAAAGTAACCCAGGGAAAGGTGAACAACGTCTGCCATAGATTGTTATATGTTGAAAGAATGCAATGCATCGGACACCTCTGTGGCACCCAAAGGGTCAACTTCTACTAGTAGAATATTCTTACCAGTATGGACCATAAATTATACTGTAGGCTCTAGAAAATGCTCTTTGAAGTGTATAAGAAAATGCAAACAAGATGAATTACCTTTTTCACACTGATTTTAACCAGTGATGTCAAACCCAAAGAGCATTGTATTGTACACAACCCATCACTTACAATGGGATGTGCAGCCCCTGGGATCCAAATGGACCAAATATATTTGTTGTTCACACTGGACCTATGAGAATTCATCCTTTTTCGCAGGATCTGTCTCCCCCACATTCAGTCCTGCTTGGGGACATTTCACATACACATGATGAGGTAGATAACGTTAGATGAGCCACATGGAACTGGACAGTGATCTAATACTGTTCTTGTCTAGTTAGTACTTATAAGGGGTTAAGCTTGTTATTTTCTGTTATGTGCTTTTGTTTTTCCTAAAAGCTACACACTTTTTAAGGGTGAGTTTGAATGCTGGAATTTGCTGTCCTCATCTGTGTACTATTTAATTTGGAAGAAGCTAAATAAATGGACATTTTAGTCATGGCTTAAAGGGATAGTAATACTTGAAATGTAAAAAAAAAATATGTTGTAGGGTTTATCCCCCTGAGTAAAACAAGAGTACTCCCACTGCTGAAAGGTGTTTCATTCAAAAGTTATTAATTTTCAAAGTTGGATTTTTTAGGTGCAATATCACAGTGGCCTGAAATTGTACAGTGGCGCTGTTGCTACACCATCCTATGGAGATTTATGGTCCCGGGACCAGAGCATTCCATAGGATGGTGTAGCAACAGCGCCACTGTAAATTTTCAGGCCACTGTGATATTGCACCTAAAAAAAATCAACTTTGAAAATTAATAACTTTTAAATGAAACACCTTTCAGCAGTGGGAGTACTCTTGTTTTACTCAAAGGGATAAACCCTACAACATATTTTTTTTACATTTTAAGTATTACTATCCCTTTAAGGGTGAGTTTGAATGCTGGAATTTGCTGTCCTCATCTGTGTACTATTTAATTTGGAAGAAGCTAAATAAATGGACATTTTAGTCATGGCTTAAAGGGATAGTAATACTTGAAATGTAAAAAAAAAATATGTTGTAGGGTTTATCCCCCTGAGTAAAACAAGAGTACTCCCACTGCTGAAAGGTGTTTCATTCAAAAGTTATTAATTTTCAAAGTTGGATTTTTTAGGTGCAATATCACAGTGGCCTGAAATTGTACAGTGGCGCTGTTGCTACACCATCCTATGGAGATTTATGGTCCCGGGACCAGAGCATTCCATAGGATGGTGTAGCAACAGCGCCACTGTAAATTTTCAGGCCACTGTGATATTGCACCTAAAAAAAATCAACTTTGAAAATTAATAACTTTTAAATGAAACACCTTTCAGCAGTGGGAGTACTCTTGTTTTACTCAAAGGGATAAACCCTACAACATATTTTTTTTACATTTTAAGTATTACTATCCCTTTAAGGGTGAGTTTGAATGCTGGAATTTGCTGTCCTCATCTGTGTACTATTTAATTTGGAAGAAGCTAAATAAATGGACATTTTAGTCATGGCTTAAAGGGATAGTAATACTTGAAATGTAAAAAAAAAATATGTTGTAGGGTTTATCCCCCTGAGTAAAACAAGAGTACTCCCACTGCTGAAAGGTGTTTCATTCAAAAGTTATTAATTTTCAAAGTTGGATTTTTTAGGTGCAATATCACAGTGGCCTGAAATTGTACAGTGGCGCTGTTGCTACACCATCCTATGGAGATTTATGGTCCCGGGACCAGAGCATTCCATAGGATGGTGTAGCAACAGCGCCACTGTAAATTTTCAGGCCACTGTGATATTGCACCTAAAAAAAATCAACTTTGAAAATTAATAACTTTTAAATGAAACACCTTTCAGCAGTGGGAGTACTCTTGTTTTACTCAAAGGGATAAACCCTACAACATATTTTTTTTACATTTTAAGTATTACTATCCCTTTAAGGGTGAGTTTGAATGCTGGAATTTGCTGTCCTCATCTGTGTACTGTTTAATTTGGAAGAAGCTAAATAAATGGATATTTTAGTCATGGCTTAAGTGTATCCTGCTAAATATTAGTCAGGTGCTCTGCACCACCAATGACTATTGGGACCTAGTCATACATAATGTCAAAAGTAGTATCCGGAATACCAACTGAGAACGTTATTTGAATTTAACAAGACAAAATGGAAGAGTTAATCAAGAGCCTGACATCTTATGTGACTGGATCCCATTAGCCATGTGTGCTGCAGAGTACCTGTCTCTAAGATATAGCATAAAAATCAGTGATTGTAGTTCTCCAATTGCTTGAATGCCAGTCTTTAGCTACCCCAATATTAAAGTATTGTCATTATTAAAAGGATCTCAGTTAAACATATTTATAACATATGTACATACATGTACTACCTTAATATGTGTGTATGTGTACACATGTGGTTATCGTCAATACGGCGGGTAGCAGACATGCTGTGGAATTTTGTCATGGGCTCTAGCCCCAGATCTTTTTGAAATTAGCAGCGCCCCTGGGCATCATAAACATAGCTTGCTGCAATTCCCCAGTGACTATCGATAACCATCAGGTGGTTGCAGCAGTGAAGGTCTGTGCAGAGTCCTATTGGACTACTGTGCAGGCTGGTCCTACAAGTGAACGAATCATTGTGCTGCTCTTTTCAACTGTCCAATCACAAGCCAGCCAATGGAGTAATCCTGAAGCTGACATTGGTGGGCCAGTACCTACATTCCTCTACAGCGAGTGTTGGGATCATCCGTATGAGCAAGGCATTAGGGACCCAGCCACAAAACAAAAGAGAAGGAATTTGGCATCTAACCAATGATGCCATAGGGAGAAATTAAATGTAAGTGGTGTTTTTAACCCCTTTTTAGCAGAGAAACTTAAACACAGGATTAATCCCAGTCGTAATGAGAATTTATTTACAGGGCAGAAAAAGAAAATCACTACTTCTGTGCTCAATGCTCATTTCAGGGGGGGGGGGGGCGCAAGTGGAAATGTTGGAGGGTATGAAGACAGCACATGTTATTAGTAGGACGAGATAGTAGGTTTTATTGTTAGAGAATAAAACAAACAAGCGAGAAGGGTCATTAAGTCCTCACAGAGTGAATTTGATGAACAAATAAAGAATCTTACTCACACGTACATATGCAGCGTAAATGGTGTAAGCGGCACTTAAGGTATGTAGAGATATTATACTGCCCTCCACACAGTATCACGGTGCCCGTGATTCAGCGACATTTTGACATGTTTTCTTCCTGATGCCTTGTTATTGGCTGCGCTGTCTAGCTCCTCCCAGTGACAACCTTTAAATACCTTGGGCTGGCACTTAGGGGTTGCCCTTTCGTGGTGTATCTGTTGCCTATCGCTAGTTCCGATTACTCTTATTGATACCAGTGTATGACCCGGACTGTTTGACTACTCTGCCTGTTTACCGTTCCTGCTCTGTGTACCGACCCGGATTGGCTGACGTTCCTGTTTCCTGTATCGACCTGGCCTGGCTGACGTTCCTGCTCCGTGTACCGACCCGGCTTGTCTGCTGATCCTGCTCCGTGTACCGACCCGGCGTGATTGGCAGTCCTGCTCCATGTACCGACCCGGCTTGTCTGACGTTCCTGCTCCGTGTACCGACCCGGCTGGGTTGAAGTTCCTGCTCCTGTTCTGCTCCTGCTCGCTAGCCACTCCACTCTCGCTGTTGCTCACGCTCAGTGGTCTTTCCAGAGCTCTGGTAGTCTGGCTCCGCATTGTAGTCCAGTCCTTTATCTGTTTACACATTGTGCCCTGTGTGTCCCTCCGGTATATTCCAATTCGCACCACGATCGCTTGGTCTGTTTCTGCCATTACTGAGGTTGGGTTCAGTTGGGTGCTTCAGGTTACTTCCACTCTGCAGACCGGTGCGTTTGTTAACCCCTTCAGGGGGCGGTGCTGGGCATTTGTGTGTGAGTCTGTAGTCTCAGTTGGGCGCATATTGTCCTACTGCACTTAACACTGACTCACGCTTGTTTGTAGTCTCTGGTGGGCATTCACTCTGGCAGCCTTCCTCCTATGTTGCCTTAGCCAGATCTACACTGGCTTAACCTGTTGCATACTTGTCAATTGCTGTTGTGACTCTCTGCGTAGAGAGTTACATTGGGCCTTCCAACATTAGGGTCAACTCAGTCATTGGCCTAATTTACTTCTCTTGGTCATATTTACGCTGTATCAACTGTGATTTACCTGACCTGTGTCAGTATTGTACATTTGTTCTACATACTGGACCCGTGTGGGTTAATCATACCATTGTAACCTGTCCTGTGTCAGTTTACCATATTTCTGTATGCTGGACCCGTGAGGGTTACTGTTATTCATTGTGTGCAAATAAAATTGTGTTTTTACCAAGACCTTCCGTTTCTGAGTGTACTGAACCGTAACACACAGATTGTCATCAAAGATGGCTGCTCCCAAAATATCACTCCTCAGAGGGAGAGAGAGAACAAGAACAGTATCAAGAAAAATGGGGCACTCTTCAAAATGACCAACAGAATATTATCTTGGATATGATCAGATATATATAAATAAAAAAATGTACAAGAAAAATCTAAATCAAATCAATATTTGGTGTGACCACCCTTTGCTTTCACAACAGCATCAGTTCTTCTAGGTGCACTTGCACACAGTTTGTTAACCCCTTAATGACCAGCGATCCCGGGGTGTGTGGTCCTTTAAGGACCAGATAGGGAAGCTCAACGTGCCGCCCCATGTGACTGATCACGTGGGGCGGTACGCCGAATGAGGGACTGAAAGCGATCGCTACGGTCTTGGAGTGATCAACTTCAGTCCCCGGTATTACTCACCAAGCTCCTGCAGGAACGCGGTGAGTAAAAAGTATGTGACGTACCAGGACCGCCACTGGTCCTTAAGTGCCGGACAAGTGTGACGGTCTGGGTATGTCACCGGACGCGAAGGGGTTAAGGAACTCGGCAGGTACAGATCATGAACAGTTGTTAGTTTGTTACACACAGAGTGGGCGTTCTGGAGACCAAAACAAAAGGGGGGAGGAGGTTAGGTGACGGGGTACGGTTATTAGGTTGTGAGTGTTGCGCGTGTGAGTGGGTTCTGTGGTACAAGAGAGAATGGAAGGGGGGCCTGGGTTAGGTGAGATGTCACCTGCAGCAAGCAGGAGGAGAAGGGACAGGGACATAAGGTGAGAGTGAGGTCTGAGGCAGCGGCGCTTTTTTGCAGGGGTAGAAAGAGATGGTGGTGATAGGGAGTGGAGGAATGGGAAAAGTTCATGGGAGCAGAGAAGTGGTGAGAGAAGAATTGAGGGTGCAATGTGAATGGAGTGACACTTAATGTGCACACAGAAGGAGGAGACTCTAAAGTAGGGGAGAATGGCAATGACATAGCAAGGATTTAAATTGTCCATAGTGGGGTTAATGAATGGAGCAGTAGAGATGTGCAACAGTCTGTGATCCAGGAGAGTACAGATGACTTGGCAATCAAGGGTCAATCCACGGAGCAGAGGATGTAGGTGCCAGGGACGGTGAGGAGAGTCAGTCGCAGAACTGCAAAGTACTTGGTGAGGGTAGGTGTCAATGCAGGGTTAAATGAATTAGTCCATTGATGATCAGGAGACGTAGATGTTGTAATGGTTAATGGTTGTTGGAATATCCTCTGCAGAAGAACTGTAAGTCAAACTCCCACCACACACACGGGAAGAAAACTCATTAAACATAACGTAGTAACATAGCTGATGAGGCTGAAAGACGACATGGATCCATCAAGTCAGGCCCATGCCATAACACACCCATTGATCCACAGGAAGACCAACAAAAAACAACTGAACCCATTTCCAATAAAGCCCCAAGTGGTTAAAAAAATTTCTTCCTGACTCTAAATGGCAGTCAGATATTTCCCTGGATCAACATCATATCTGCATTGAAGCCAACTGTCATCATTCTACTTAGGTATCCATTGCTTTTTTGAAAGCAGTTGCAGCATTTCTAACCCTTTGTGTACCAGAGGAAATGGGCAACACATTGGAGTGAATGTACAAATCCACCAGTGAAGCTGCACTTACGTTAACCTCCAACCATGCCTGGGACCGCTCCGGATCTGAGCCTGAGATTGAGGGTTTTATACTTAAACGGGTAGTAATACTTAAGTATTACTAATCCCTATATTAATGTCATATTAAAAATAAATGTATTGCCCCCAGTGTCATCTCTCAAACCTATGGTTTGAGAGATGATCGCTCCTAAAGTTGCCCTCTCCTCCTCCTTCCCCATAGTCAGCGTTCTAGCTGACTGCAGGGAAGCCAGTCGTATGACTTTCAGGTGGCTCTACAGCACAGCCGCGATCGCGTTAATAAAAAAGAAAACTTTCACTGAAATGGTCTTCTGCGTGTGCTTGGTTTGTGCTTGGTTTGCAAGCACACGTAGAAGACCGTTTTAGTGGAAGATTTTTTTTTTCTTAACGCGATCGCGGCTCTGCTGCAGAGCCGCCTGATGCATGGGTGTCCGGAGGGGGGGGCAAGGCGGGCACTTGCCCCCCCTACAATTACCCCCCTCCATATAAAGAAAGGGGCTCGATGGGCTGGCCTGGGGGTCATATTATGGCTTTGCCCCCCCCTGGAAAAATGTCTACGGACACCACTGGCCTGATGATCTTTGACCCGATTTCCCTGCAGTCAGCTAGAACACTGACTTCGGGGAAGGGGGAGGGAGAGGGCGACTTTAGGAGCGGTCATCTATCAGACCATAAAGGTTTGAGATATGAAACTGGGGGCAATACATTTATTTTTAAAAGGACTTTTCTATAGGGATTAGTAATACTTAAGTATTACTATCCCTTTAACCCTTTGAGTGCTTTGCAATGCGTTGCATACCCCTCTGGTGCTCAAAAATTTAAGTACCATGTCTCCGAGACAGAGGCTGATTCTCAGGGCTCAGTGAGTTCCATTGTAACTCCGCCCACATCACTGCCAGTTCTGGTCACTCTTCCCCCTGTTTTTCCCATTCTCCACCCATTTTAAGGACAAACTCCTCCTCCCCTCCTTCTAATCCTGACCACCCCAATCTAGCAACTCCCATTTCATGATGAGACTTACATCACTGGGACACTCTCACCCCTAGACCTTAATGGACATCCAGAGGCTTGGGACAGAAAGGTTCTTGGGCATCCCTCCAACACCAGGGGATGTACTTCAGGGTATGCACTAGAAGGCATGGAAATTTTAGTGCACACAAGACTTTGTCAGCAACCCCTAAAAGCCTTCCCTGTGTTGTGCACAGAAAGTTTAATTAAAGTGATAGTAATGTTTCACAAACAAAGCATATATTCATAGTATTTGGGCCATGGAGAGTGTTATTTCAATACTGTCAGAGTTGTAGTTCAGGAGTAATTGAATGATAAAGTTTCCCCTCCCGCCCCTTTTACCTAGTGTAACACTGCTCACCTCAGATGTGGAATCTGGTCTCTTGACTGGACAGTTCACAGCAAGGGACACTCTTCTTACTGTGATCATAAGGAAAACCCTTCCCCCTTGACAGGTTTTTCCTAACGCTCAATGAAGATTGTCCCTCTCTGTCATCCATCCGGACAGTCTTGCTGCTCTGAGGTGAGCAGTGTTACACTACGTAAAAGGGACAGGAGGGGATATACTTTATCATTAAATTACTGTTGAACTACAACTCTGACAGTAATGAAATAACACTCTCCATGACCCAAATGCTATGAAGATTAATTGGAGCTGCTTTTATTGTGAAACATTACTATCCCTATAAAGTTTCATCAAGTTCCTCAGTACCTTGTTAAAGGGGAAATAATACCTTTTAATAATAATCTCCCTCTTACTGTATTATGATAAGAAAATCCTAATGGCTCCTTCTGAAAAGCAATGCGTTGGCTGCCCCTTTGGAACTGAAAGGGTTAAAGGTAGAATTTTTATTGTAAAGTAGATTAGTGAATTTAATTAGGGAGGTGTAGGGAGAGGGAATTGATTCCAGAATCACATGTGTACATTCTTCTCAAAGCATTGCATTGTTCACCCTCCAATTGTACCTTTTGGCAGGTGAAGTACTGCGTGTTTTTTCCCTTTGTACCTTATAAAACAGCAGGAACATTTTGTTCCTTTTTACACACAGAAAGGGGAAGCTCTGATTGATTTATTATGCAGTGAAATTTCAGCACAGCAGTGATCACACATACATCGTACTGAGCATTAATTTACAGGACAGAAAAATATCACGTACAGAAAATCTCATTAGTATGATTTTGTCTGTGCACAGTATGCTGTCTGTTTTGTCTGGCCTTTGATAGATCAGTATACAAAGAGTATGTGTGTTTTATCGGTTACTAGTTGAAGAGCCCGTTACACGTGCTATAGTGCCGGCCGGTCCCGGTGCAGTCATGCGCAGTAGAGACTGCCCGCGACATGGCTGATATGGAGCTCCGTATCAGCAGCGCCGCGGTCAGTCTCTACTGCGCCTGATGGCTTCTGACAAATTTAGCAATTCATTAAATAGGATATAGAAGCAGCGGTTGTGATCACATCTTGTTTTCAGTTGTGAAAAGCTGGGGAGTACATATCTCTCAAGTGTCCCTCTTTAGGAGATATTAGGGGTCCATATCTCCCAAGTGTCCCTCTTTAGGAGATATTAGGGGTCCATACTGTTACAGTTTCAGATGATGATGATGATCATCATCATCATGTGCACAACAGCTGTCCAGCTCTCCCACACTACAAACAGAGGCCTACACAATGGCGACTGAGTCCGTCAGTCGTCTTCTTCTTGCTGATAGATTTTATCCATCAGCGGTGATTTTTGGATACTGAGGCTTGAGCCTCACTACTCCATCTTCTCGGGCTGGGTTTTAAGTCGCAGGTTTGGATTCTTCTTGGTCTGTGTTGACTTGTCACAGTTGGGTTAGTTTCACAGGGTCTTCGCTGTGATGGGCCGCGGGACTCAGTCTGCCTTTTAAACCCCTCCACAGGAAGTAGGAGGAGCAGCTCAGAGGGAGGAAGTAGGAAGTAGGTAGGAGGAGACTACAGGAAACAAACAGATAAAACAGAGGCCTGCTGCATGCTAGAAGCCTCGCGCCTGTAGATGCTGCTGCAAACAAAGTAAGCTGAAACTGTAACACATACCTCCCAAGTGTCCCTCTTTAGGAGATATTAGGGGTCCATACCTCCCAAGTGTCCCTCTTTATGAGATATTAGAGGTCCATACCTCCCAAGTGTCCCTCTTTAGGAGATATTAGGGGTCCATACCTCCCAAGTGTCCCTCTTTAGGAGATATTAGGGGTCTATACCTCCCAATTGTCCTTCTTTAAGAGATATTAGGGGTATATACCTCCTAAATGTCCCTCTTTAGGAGATATTTGGGGTTCATACCTACCAAGTGTCCCTCTTTGGGATATATTAGGGTCCAACTCCATACCTCCCAAGTGTCCCTCTTTAGCAGATATTAAGGATGTATACCTACCAATTGTCCCTCTTTAGGAGATATTAGGGGTCTATGCCTCCCAAGTGTCTCTCTTTAGGAGATATTAGGGGTCCATACCTCCCAAGTGTCCCTCTTTAGGAGATATTAGGGATTCATACCTCCCAAGTGTCTCTCTTTAGTAGATATTAGGGATTTATACCTCCCAGGTGTCCCTCTTTAGGAGATATTAGGGGTCTATGCCTCAAAAGTGCCCCTCTTTAGGAGATATTGGGGGTCTATACCTCACAAGTGTCCCTCTTTGGTAAGTTGAAATGTTGGTAAGTGTGGGAGTATAGCAGGACTCACTGACAAACAAAAGGTACCTAACTTGAAAACATAAAAAAAATGCTAAAGCACAGTCTTTTCACTGCTTAACCCCTTAAGGACCCTTGACGGTCCTGGCATGTCATGGGTTGGTGAACCATAAGGACTCATGATATGCATAGCTGGGAACTCTCCGGTTTTGCACTGGAGACTCCGGATTTAACACTGTATTACCGGGTCCCCGGGGCAGAGTATAATTTGCCGGATGAGGAAATTTCTGTTGAAACTCTGCCCACTTGTGCTCCATACCGCCCCTTTCCTCCCACTCCTCGTCCTATTCTACTTTCCCAGGGCTATTCTGCCTACTTTTTTCTTTGTGTGTATTTTTTTCCCCCACCCCCTGTCACTATTAAGCCCCGCCCCCTTTTTATGACGTGAAACGCGTCATAGAGTTCACCCGGTAGCTATCCTCCGGGTAGTACATGTTGTAAAGTTCCCAGGTATGATGATGTGCCAGAAGCGTCATGGATTTCAGGGCTCCCCGCGCGGCTGCATGCAGTTCGGGGAGCTCTGAACCGGGATCACAAATTTAAAAAAAAGGTTTGTAGTCCTTAAGTGCCGGCTGCGCTCCTCCCGCTTCTGGTCTTTAAGGGGTTAATCACTCTGTATCCCACCTCTGGGACCAGCAGCATTATTAATTTACAGCCCTGATTGTACAGGTTCGATGATTCTCAGCTGAGTTTCTGTCTTGTGTGATGCAGATCCCCATAGACTGTATTGGGCCTGACACAAAGGGTTAATTGAGCTACAGACTCCGGGTTTGCGTTCAAGCTGAGATGGTTAATTTTTCTGTATCCCCCCAACCCCACCCCAAATGGCTAATAGAATAGCATTTACAATTGCATTGCCATATTTAGAAAGCCATTTTGTGTAAAAAAAAATTGCATTTCTTATAAAGCTTGTAAAAACATTTGCATTGATAATTCATTTGGCATTGCTTTAAAAAAAAATAGCAACGTTAATAAAAAATTCACATTGTTTCTAATGAAAATGTTAGCAAGACTAAGAAAGTGTGACAAGGCATCTAAAGACACAGATATTTCAATGGAAATGTTTCTAACTTATTAAAGTGTTAGTAATGTCCAAAAAAAAGTTTTTTGCATTTAGAAGAGCTTAAAAAGCTGAGATAGATGCAAAAAAAGTATCTCTCAAACCGCTATGGTTTAAGAGATACAGGCGTTTAAAGTTCGCTGTCTCCTACTGACAGCTGTAAAGCTGTCAGCAGGAGATTCGTGTCGGTCGACACGGTGGCGCTTGAGAAGTGCCGGGATCTTGTTACTTACACGAAATCCCTTCATTGGAATGGTCTAAAACGTGTGCCTGGTACCGACACGGATCTCCTGCTGACAGCTTTACATCTGTCAGTAAGAGACAGCGAACTTTAAATGCCTGTATCTCTTAAACCATAGTGGTTTGAGAGATACGTTTTTTTGCATTTAGCTCAGCTTTTTAAGCTCTCCTAAATGTAAAAAAACTTTTTTTTGGACATTACTAACACTTTAACAAAAACTCAGTTAGCGCTAAATGCATTCATACCCATTTGCCCTTCAATTTTCAGCCCTTTAGGGCTGGATCCTCTTCTTCTCCAGCAAAACACAAAAAAAAAAAAAAAATGGATGAAAAGATAAAAGATTGTTAGTTTTGGCTGAGTTAAGAGGATATCTCCTTTACTGCCAGAGGGGGATAGTGAATTACAGAGCAGGGCTTTGGAGAATCACATTAACTAGGCAGTGTCTCGAAGGGACTAATAACAGCGTCTCGTTTTAAAAAGAAGCTGTTATTACATTTTTATAATCCTATTTACCTTTAAAGGGACACTAATGTCCCAAAAAATGATTTCTAGTTTTGTAGAGCTGAAAATAATAAATTAAGTGCAACAAACCCTATTTCTCAAACCGCTATGGTTTGAGAAATATAGGCATTCAAAGTTCCCCCCTCACTCCCCTTCTGAAGTCAGCGTCTAGCTGACAGCCAGAGATCCCGGACCGGGGACCAGCAGGCGGCTCTGCAGCAGAGCCGAAATCGCATTACTTAAAAAGAATTACTTCACTGGAAAAGTCTACAAAGTGTGCTTGCAAACCAGGCACGCTTTGTAGACCTTTCCAATTAATTATTTTTAAGTAACGTTGGCTCTGCTGCAGAGCCTCCTCGAGTCGTACGACTCGAGTCTCCTGCTGTAAGCTTTACAGCCGATATCAGGAGAAGGGAAGGGGAACTTTGAATACCTATATCTCTCAAACCGTAGCGGTTTGAGAGATAGGGTTTGTTGCACTTAGTTTATTATTTTCAAATCTACAAAATATTGCATCTTTTTTGGGGGACATTACTGTCCCTTTAAACACAGTCTTAAATAATGTAGGAAAACAGGAAACAGCACAAACCAAGCACATACGTCCTTCTAGGGGTAATAGGTATGCGACTGCTGGTGCTACATTAATTGTTGGCCTGCTCATTATCATAGCTGGGATCTCCGGATTTGCCCCAGAGACTCTGGTTTTGACACTGCATTGCCGGGTCTCCGGGGCAGAAGCTCAGTCTCCAAATGTGGGAGAGGTTTTACTGAAACTTTCCCATTCTGTTCCTCCTACTCCTTGCCATATTCTCCTCTTTCCCCAGCCTTTTTTGACCACTTTTTGCATGACTGTTAAGCCCCACCCCAGCTGTTGTTAAGCCCTCCCCTTTTTTTATGCAAATCACATCATTTTTCTCCCTGCAGCGGCACCACAGGACTCCCCTCTGGGGAGACTCATCATCAAAGCTCCTAGATATGCTTGTTATACATATATGTAGTAGTGTTTAACTCTTTGGGTTCTAGAGAGGTCCCCAATTAACATACCTGGAACCTTTCCAGATCTGATCCGGAGACTTCGGTATTTATACTTAATTACCGGTTCTATGGGGACAGAGGCTGATTCTCAGGGCTCAAAAAGCTCCCTAGAGATCCTGGAGTAGGGGAGAAATGTAAATGGGAGATTTAGGAAGTGAGGTAGTGGGGGTGGGATGTTAGCGTGAGTCATATTAGGTAGACAGGAAGTGAGGTAGTGGGGTTGGGATGTTAGAGTGAGTCATGTTAGGTGGGCAGGAAGTGAGGTAGTGGGGGTGGGATGTTAGTGTGAGTTAAGTTAGGTAGACAGGAAGTGAGGTAGTGAGGATGGAGATGTTAGTGGGAGTCATGTTAGATAGACAAGAAGTGAGGTATTGGGGGTGGGATGTTAGTGGGAGTCAAGTTCATACCTCCCATGTGTACCTCTTTAGGAGGAACAATCGCTCTTTTAGACCCAAATCCTTCTGTCCCTCGTTCCCACCCTGGTGTCCCTCTTTTTAGGAGATCAGAATGTGTGGTGTGTGTGTAAGTGTATCACATTGCTCTGCAGCAATAAAACTCACTTTATTGTTTGTTTAAATGTCAGTATATGTGTGTGAATAAATGAGTCTGGGTAAATAAAATACTTTGGTCTTGTTATAAGTCATTTAATAGGTTACACAAGGAGGTGTCAATAAGTAATGATATAGCCTAAAAATTCTCGTTAATGCCCCGCCCGTCAGCCATGCCCCCAGCCACACCCCCTAAAACACAAGTGTCCCTCTTCGGAAATTTGAAATGTTGGGAGGTATGGTCAAGTTTGGTAGCAGGAAGTGAGGTAGTGGGATTTTAGTGTGAATCAAGTTAGATAGACAGGAATTGAGGTAGTGGGGTGGGATGTTAGCATGAGTCATGTTAGGTAGGCAGGAAGTGAGGTAGTGGGGGTGTGATGTTAGTGTGAGTTAATTTAGGTATGCAGGAAGTGAGGTAGTGAGGGTGGAGGTGTTAGTGGGAGTCAAGTTAGGTATGCAGGAAGTGAGGTAGTGGGTGTTGGATATTAGTGTGAGTCAAGTTAGGTAGGCAGGAAGTGAGATAGTGGGGTTGGGATGTTAGTGGGAGTTAAGTTAGGTAGGCAGGAAGTGAGGTAATGGGAGTGGGATGTTAGTGGGAGTCAAGTTAGGTAGGAAGGAAGTGAGGTAGTGGGGGTGGGATGTTAGTGGGAGTCAAGTTCGGTAGGCAGGAAGTGAGGTAGTGGGATATTAATGGGAGTCAAGTTAGGCAGGAAGGAAGTGAGGTAGTGAGGGTGGGGATGTTAGTGTGAGTCAAGTCAGGTAGGCAGGAAGTGAGGTAGTGGGGGTGGGATGTTAGTGGGATTCAAGTTAGGTAGGAAGGAAGTGAGGTAGCAGGGGTGGGATGTTAGTGTGAGTCAAGTTAGGTAGGCAGGAAGTGAGGTAGTGGGGGTGGGATGTTAGTGGGAGTCAAGTTAGGTAGGCAGGAAGTGAGGTAGTGGGAGTGGGATGTTAGTGGGAGTCTAGTTAGGTAGGCAGGAAGTGAGTGTCATTTGCTAGTGAAGTGGAAGAGGAAGCATCTCTCCCTCCCGCCCGGCATTCTCAATTAATGGTTTGCGGAAGGTATATAGGGGGCTTGCGGAAGGTGTATATGGGGTACTTGCCTTGGTGGTGGGTAATGTTTAAAGTGGTAACAAAATAACTGAGGATGGTCCCATAGGGAGAAGAACCCTATGAAAGGATTCCCCCTGGACTCAGGTTGTGGGTGGTGACGTTATCCATTGGAGCTGGCTTGGTCTGGCCCAGTTGGGGTAATTGGTTAATCTGTTGTAGGAATTATTTGGAATTGTAATAGTTTTGAGCACGAGCCCGGTCTGAGTTGGCCATGCTGGGATATCCATAATACAGATGTTTTTATTATTCTGCAGGTTTGCTATGTTATTTATTTATAAGTAAAGCGATGACCTGTTCTTGGTGTACGTTCATTCCTTATACTCTGTCTTATACATGAGTTTTCACAATGTGAATCCCATCATTTGAACAGTCCTACCTCCCGACCTTATAAGACCTCTGGAGACTTGGAACATGAAGGTCCTTCGTTATGCCATTAAATCAGGGGAGCTTATGAAAATATCCTTCTTCAGTCCTGCACAGGAATCTGTGGAACCCTGCAGTGTGTGTTCTGTATAAGCATCCCTGATTTAAAGGATATATGTTCACCTTAATGCTTTGCTTCAAGACTCTAGAATCAGAGGGGTTAAATGACCACTAAGACAAGATTTCAGTGGCGTAACAATAGGGGTCGCACCTGCGACTGGGCCCGTCACTCCAAGGGGCCCAGCCACCCCCTGCGAACCCGCCACTCACCCACAGCCCTGCCCGCAGCAGCTCAGCTGATCTTCCGGCGCTCTAGTAATGCAGAGCGCTGGGAGATGACATCATCTCCCAGCGCTCTGCATAACTGAGAACCGCGCGGGAGATGGAGGTAGGAAATGTACATGGGGCAACGTGAAGATGGGGGGGGGGGGCGGCAGCAATTTCTGCACCAGGGCCCGGTAGCTTCTACTTACGCCACTGCAAGATTTCCTATGAGGCAGAGTAGGCAACTAGACTAGAGCAGGGCTGATCAATTGTTGGACCCCAAGCTATTGGGGGCCTAAATTTCCAACATTCTGCGCCAGCCCTTGGCTGGTGGGGGATGATGGGAGTTGTAGTACCCAACAGCTAGAGGTCTCTCAGTTGAGTACTCCTGGACTAGAGAACCTAATTAGGAGGGGCGGCTCAGCTGCACTGGTCACATCTACTATGCTGCTCTGAGGCGTGGCCAGCACAATCCGATGGCTCCGGCTCCAGACTGGTTTATTGGTGTTACTTTTCATCTAATGTCCTGTGGCTTAAAACAGACAAATAAGTCACATGTTTAGTTTCTGACATTACAAATTTGGTGAGGAATCAAGTTAACCCTTTGAGTGCCAGAGATGTATTGGCCACGCCTACTATGCTGCTCTGGAGCATGGCCAAGACAATCCAATGGCTCTGGCTCCAGAATGGTTTATTGGTATTACTTTTCATCTAATGTCCTGTGGCTGTAAACAGACAAAAAAAGTCACATGTTTAGTTTTTGAAGTTACAAATTTGGTGAGGAATCAAATTAACCCTTTGAGCGCCAAAGATGTATTCAACTCATTGCAACACAATGTGTTGGATACCTCTCTGGCACTCAAAGGGTTAAAGTAAGTCACACTCCTTTTTGAATATTATGTCAAATTGCCTATACTTTTTATTATTACTTTTTTTCATGTTCACTGTATATTAATTTTACACTTGTCCCTAACAGTGAACTGTCTGAATTTCTGTTTGTCGAGGAGCTTTCTGTTAGGGACTGTTGCACAATCCCTGCAGCAGTCAGTGCTCCTCATGCTGTAGTTAATAGACAGGCACGCAAGCAAATACACACACAGACACACACTTCCCAGGATTTCAAATTGCCAAAAAGGGACACTTGTGATTTAGATGATGTTGCTGGTGGTGTGAATGGTGGGTGGGGCATTACTGAGAATTTTTAGGTTATTTTGTGAACTATTGACACTTCTTTGTGTAACTGAATAAATGATTTAGAGGAAGACCAAATTATTTTATTTATACAGACTCATTTATATACTCATATACTGAAGTTTCTACAAACATTAATGTGAATTTTATTGCTTTGGAGAAATGTGATCCACTTAAATATACACCAGTCTGATCTCGGAAAAAGAGGGACACCAGGGTAGGAAAGGGGGACAGAGGGATTTGGGTCTCAAAGAGGGGCATTTGGGAGGTATGCAGACACACAAACATAAATACATATAAACGCAGACATTCACATACATATATACATACATCCTTCCATTCATCCATACATTTACATGCAAACATATATACACAAATACATACCCAAAGACACATGCAAACATATATACACACATTCACACACATCAAACATACTCATACAAAAAGACATGCAATCACACACACACACACATACTAGGGTTGCCAACTGTTACACATGCCAAAACCGGGCAGACACCACCTACTTCGAGCCACGTGAATGAATTCCACAACGTAAAGCACTTAAATGGTTAAAGAGTTGGACTCCTCACTTGACGACACATCTTTCTGTCTTTCAAGTGGCAGTAGGGATGGGGGGATGGGTTGTCCGCATCCTTGTGTCCTCATCAGAACTTCATGTTCTCACACAGGGCAGAGCGGCGGGTACAAGAATGTCCTCCACCCACTAAATCCCCAGATATCTATTTTACTATCCATAGCGCAGCCGCTTGTATCTTAATGAAACTCTTTACTCTGCAGAATCACTCCTGACATTGTCATAAACCTACAAATCCAAAATAAAATCGTGTTACCAGAAAGGCATCATTAAAGGAACAGTAAATGTTTTTAAGAAAAAAAAAAAATAATATATATAATTATTTGTTTCCTGCTGAGTAAAACAAGATTATTCACACTGCCGGGAGAGTTTTCATCCAAAAGTTATAACTAGTTTTTGTTTTTTTTTCTATTAATTTAAGCTGCAATTTTGCAAAGTGGTACCAGGGGATGCTGAACCTAACACTTACTGTGGAGAAGGAGGGCATTAGACGCTATGGTGTAATAAAGAGGTGATGGAGAGATCAGTTCTCCAGTTCGTTAAAATCTCCAAGTCCTGTTTTATCCTAACGAGTCCATGAACTAAGATGCCCCAAGTACACCTCAGTACATCTCCCCTGTAGTCTATAACTAAATCTCTCCCATAGAATAACATAGGAACTGGAGAGTTTATCACACTGGAGAAGTTATCTCATCTTTATCACACCTTAGTACATCTCTCCTGTAGTCTATAACTAAAGATCTCCCATAGACTAACATAGGAACTGGAGAGTTTATCTCACTGCAGAAGTTATCTCCTCTTTATCACACCTTAGTACATCTCCCCTGTAGTCTGTAACTAAAGATCTCCCATAGAATAACATAGGAACTGGAGAGTTTATCTCACTGGAGAAGTTATCTCCTCTTTATCACACCTTAGTACATCTCCCTCTGTAGTCTATAACTAAAGATCTCCCATAGAATAACATAGGAACTGGAGATTTTATCTCACTGGAGAAGTTATCTCCTCTTTATCACACCTTAGTACATCTCCCCTGTAGTCTATAACTAAATCTCTCACATAGAATAACATAGGAACTGGAGAGATTATCCCACTGGAGAAGTTATCTCCTCTTTATCACACCTTAGTACATCTCCCCTGTAGTCTATAACTAAAGGTCTTCCATAGAATAACATAGGAACTGGAGAGTTTATCTCACTGGAGAAGTTATCTCCTCTTTATCACACCTTAGTACATCTCTGTCTGTAGTCTATAACTAAAGATCTCCCATAGAATAACATAGGGACTGGAGAGTTTATCACATTGGAGAAGTTATCTCCTCTTTATCACACCTTAGTACATCTCCCCTGTAGTCTATAACTAAAGATCTCCCATAGAATAACATAGGAACTGGAGAGTTTATCTCACTGGAGAAGTTATCGCCTCTTTATCACACCTTAGTACATCTCCCCTGTAAAGATCTCCAATAGAATAACATAGGAACTGGAGAGTTTATCTCACTGGAGAAGTTATCTCCTCTTTATCACATCTTAGTACATCTCCCCTATAGTCTATAACTAAATCTCTCACATAGAATAACATAGGAACTGGAGAGTTTATCCCACTGGAGAAGTTACCTCCTCTTTATAACACCTTTGTACATCTCCCCTGTAGTCTAAAACTAAAGATCTCCCATAGAATAACATAGGAACTGGAGAGTTTATCACATTGGAGAAGTTATCTCCTCTTTATCACACCTTAGTACATCTCCCCTGTAGTCTATAACTAAAGATCTCCCATAGAATAACATAGGAACTGGAGATTTTATCTCACTGGAGAAGTTATCTCCTCTTTATCACACCTTAGTACATCTCCCCTGTAAAGATCTCCAATAGAATAACATAGGGACTGGAGAGTTTATCTCACTGGAGAAGTGATATCTTCTTTATCACACCTTAGTACATCTCTATCACGGTACCGGTGATTCCTTGCCTGCTCTGCTATCCAGTGGTAGGTGCGGACGCAGCACGCCTCCCTACGGTTGGCTGATGCAATCTAGCTTCTCCCCATAGCGAAGCTCCCTAGCCTGCCGCCCCAGTCATCCTTGCTGGAGGAGAATCCTCTTCTGTACTTCTGGGCTTCTGACTAGCCTAGGCTCAGACATGACACTATGTATCTGGTGTAGGTTGTCAGAACCGCTTATTCTGTAGACAGTGTTAATATGGAAGGAACCACACTGACCGGAAAAAGCCATCATAAAATTGAAAAACATTTATTGAAAGTAATCATCAGAACACGTACCTGTGGATACATGACAAAATCCAAACAATCTAACGCATTTCATACAAACATTGCTTACTCTTAGTAATCTCTCTTTGTGTGAAATGCTTGGATTCTGTTCCGATGTCCACATGTATATGTTGTGATGGTTACTTCCAATAAATCTTGTTAGTTATATGAATTGCTTTTTTCTGGTTAGAGTGGGGTTCCTTCCATATGCCGCTCATGTGTGCTAGCAGACACCCCTCCTGCACCCGGATCCGTGGTGGAACGCAGGAGATGGTCGGTGAAGGAACATGGGTGATAGAAATGTTGCATGAACCTACTGCAGTTCTGTCATCCTTATGAAAGAGCCCTAACGGTTAAATAGTGTAGTGTAGTTTTCTACTTTATAATATTGCCATGACCTTTCTTTACTGCTTTATTCCTGCTATAGCTGTTTTTGTTTTCTGATTTTATCTTTCCCACTGTGCTAAGTAAATCTTTCTTTTACTACAATGATGAAAACAATAGGACATCTGAGTCCTCCCAATAGGCCCCCATTGTCCTGGAGGAACAATAGGGCTTTATGGTGGAAACTCTGTCATTAAACACTCTCGGACCATACGCACAAAATATAGAGTGGAGCCAGCAAACTGCACCTTGTTAAACCAAAAAAAAAATTCCACTTGATTTAAATCATACCTCCCAACTGTCCCTCTTTAGGAGGGACAGTCCCCCTTTCAGACCCAAATCCCTCTGTCCCTCTTTTCTACCCTTTTGTCCCTCTTTTCAGGAGATCAGAATGAGTAGTGTTTACTACATGCTCCACAACAATAAAACTCACATAAATGTGTAGTTAATCTTTAATATATGTGTTTATAAATTAATCTGTGTAAATAAAATACTTTGGTTTTGCTCTAAATAATTTATTCATTTACACAAAGAGGAGCCGGTAGGTCATGAACACACCTGGGAACTTTTGAGACAGGGCTACCCGGAGGGTAACCCTGTCAGTGCCGACCTGTGAAGAAAATGACGCGTTTGGCGTCAGAAAAGGGACGGGGCTTAGTTGCGGAGGGGTGATGGGACAAAAAAAAAAAAAAAAAAAACCCTGCAAAATGTATCTAAGAGGGCAGGGAGTGGGAGGAACCAGGCGGGACAGAGCACAAGTGGGCAGAGTTTCTACTTAAACTCTGCCCACCCGGTGATCCACACATTGCCCCGGAGACCTGGTAATTCAATCTAAAATCCGGAGTCTCCGGAGCAAAACCGGAGAGTTCCCAGGTATGGTCATGAAATAGCCTAAAAATCCTCAGTAATGCCCCGCCCACCATCCACACCCCCATAAACACCACCTAAAAGTGCCCCTCTTTGGCCATTTGAAATGTTGGGAGGTGTGCAGACCTGGGAACTTTTCATGCAGGGCTACCCGGAGGGTAACCCTGTCAGTGCCGAAAATGATGCGATTTGCGTCATAAAAGGGGCGGAGCTTAGCTGCGGGGGGCGGGACAAAAAAACCCTGCGAAATGAAGGTAAGAGGGCGGGGAGTGGGAGGAACCGGGCGGAATGGAGCACAAGTGGGCAGAGTTTCTACTTAAACTCTGCCCACCCGGTGATTCACACATTGCCCCTGAGACCCGGTAATTCAGTTTGAAATCCGGAGTCCCCGGGGCAAAACCGGAGAGTTCCCAGGTATGGAGGTATGTTAAATGGGTCTTTTAAAACCCTTTGAGTGCCAGAGCGGTAGCCAACGCATTCCTCTCTGTCACCCAAAAGGTTAACTGCTTTAAAGCTACAGGGATGTCCGACACATTGTGAAGTTTTCAAAATCACTTGGCATTAAAAGGGTCTGGATAGCTTTATAGGTTTCAAGGGGTTAAAAGCACCACTGAACTCAGTGAGAACATTTATTTGTCTTGTACCATGAAGTCGTTTGATCCAAAATGACTCTTTCTCTTTTGCACATAAAATCTCTCGAGTAGCGGCTGTGAGTTTTCCTTTAAAGGGAAAGTATCACCAAAATCTATTTTGGGCTTAATTCATTTAGAAACACGTCTAGCCTTTCCTGCCCCTACTGCTTTTGATGTGGCCAGTTGAAACTGAGTGATCCGTGTAAGTGAAGTCACAGAGAGCAGCCTGCGTAGGGAGGGTGCGGGGTGACGCACCGATTGTTTTCCTTAAAGTGACTTTATTTACTGTAGCTTACTTAAAGGCCCTTCAGTTATTATTAGACAACTTCAAAGACAAAGCTAGAGAAACTGACTCCCTGATTATGTAACACTCCGTGTGCAATTGTACAGCATACAGATGTAAGATGGGGAATCTATCAACATTTTCAATTAGAATGTGGCTTCATTTATTTGCAAATGTGGAAAAGGGCCAGTTTTACGTGTTAGGGATAGCTAGAGCAGTGGATCTCAAGCTCGTGCCCTTAGGGTTGGGTGACCAGACCTCACCTTTTACGGGGGACACATAGGAAATAGGCATCTTTCAGGACTGCACTGAAATCAAAGCAGCAGTGCAATATGCATTTTTCATAGGCGAGGTCTGGTCACCCTAACGTAGGGGTCACTAACAAGCCAGGATCTGATAATTTCCCTGCTTGAGTACAGGTGAAGGAATCAGAATAACTCACCTGAGCTCACGCAGGAAGATCCTTAACCCTTTGAGCAGAGCAATGTGTTGTCTACCCTTCTGGCATAGGGTTAAGAACCACTGTCCTAGACAACTGATCCAAGGTAATGCAAGGAACGGAATAGGAAATAAAATGCACCACTGTAGCGAGATCCTAAGTCCGCGGATGGACGTAGCTCGTTCTGCCAGGGTTGTCAGGCTTTTTAACGGTAACAATTCGGTAGCTGGCTCTCTCTAACACATTCCAGGACATTCTTAGAAAGGGGGTCAAGACAGGACCCTTGATACCTTCCCCAAAGCACCACATAGGACACAAATGAAGTTTCAAGACTAACTCTTTATTCCTGGCTGAACTCAGCTCTTTCATGCAGGGTTAACAGTCATACCTGGGAACTCTGCGGATTTGCCCAGGAGACTTCGGTTCTGACAGAGCTTTACCGGGTCTCCGGGGCAGAGGCAGATTCCTCCGGATGTGGAGAGTTTCTATTGAAACTGCCACATCTGCTGTTTCTCCCGCTGTTCCTCCGTCCCCAGCCTTCTGTGTGACACATTTAACCCTCTGAGTGTCAGAGTGGTAAGGAATGCATTGCTTTGTAATGCATTCTGTACCACTCTGGCACTCAAAGGGTTAAGTCCCCCAACACTCGCGGCAAGGCCCGCCCCTTTTTGACGCGATTACTGTCATTTTTGTCACCCCCTGCTGAACAGAGGACTACCCTCCGGGTAGCCCTCAACTGGAAGTTCCCAGGTATGTTAACAGTATTATAGTAACTTCATCAAAATAAACATACAAAGCCTTGAACATGAATACAGTGGGCAACCATGACTAGATTTAAGGGACCATAAAGGGAACAAAGGGCTGACATTCACATACAATGGGTTCGGGTGTCCAGGGAACAATAGAGCCTCAGACTTAGAGGCACCTTTGAATTGGCCGCTTCTTCTGTTCAGCCAATGGGCTGCCGAGCTACTGGCGTCTCGCAGCCAATCCCGTGGCCACCGACATTTCCCCATGTTATATTAATGGGCTCCCTTTAAACCTGTTCTGGTGTTGGCGGCCAATCAGGAGACGGCCGACATCCCCGTTGTATCTCAATTGCACCTGCTCAGCCAATAGAAAGGGGGCCTACTTTCTGCTATGTTATCCCAATGGCAGTCCTTTAAACCCTGTGAGCCAATGAGAATCCCGCTGACAATAGAAGTCCAAGGGACGGTGTTCCCTCAGTGTATTCCCCATGAACATCAGTTCTTTTTAAGAGAACAGTGTTGGAGCAGTTTGGATATAATGTTATAGTAACGCCCTGCGGTCCTTTACACCCACCATCAAATATTTAAGAGAAATTACTCCAAAACGTATCGGTGAGGCTGCCAAGTGGTAATAAGCAAAGAATAATTGATCCCAGGTACCTGTATCCCAAGGGAAGGCAATATTTGACTCTCCAGCTTTTGGGGGCTACAGCTTACATCATCCCCAAACAACTGATGTCCCTCTTTCCTACCCTAGTGTCCCTGTGTTTAGGAGATCAGACTGTGTGGTGTGTATAGAAGTGTATCACCCTGGTATCACTGTGTTTAGGAGATCAGACTGTGTGGTGTGTATAGAAGTGTATCACCTTGGTGTCCCTGTGTTTAGGAGATCAGACTGTGTGGTGTGTATAGAAGTGTATCACCCTGGTATCACTGTGTTTAGGAGATCAGACTGTGTGGTGTGTATAGAAGTGTATCACCTTGGTGTCCCTGTGTTTAGGAGATCAGACTGTGTGGTGTGTATATAAGTGTATCACCCTGGTGTCCCTGTGTTTAGGAGATCAGACTGTGTGGTGTGTATATAAGTGTATCACCCTGGTGTCCCTGTGTTTAGGAGATCAGACTGTGTGGTGTGTATATAAGTGTATCACCCTGGTGTCCCTGTGTTTAGGAGATCAGACTGTGTGGTGTGTATATAAGTGTACCACACCGGTGTCCCCGTGTTTAGGAGATCAGACTGTGTGGTGTGTATAGAAGTGTATCACCCTGGTGTATCTGTGTTTAAGAGATCAGACTGTGTGGTGTGTATAGAAGTGTATCACCCTGGTGTCCCTGTGTTTAGGAGATCAGACTGTGTGGTGTGTATATAAGTGTATCACCCTGGTGTCCCTGTGTTTAGGAGATCAGACTGTGTGGTGTGTATATAAGTGTATCACCCTGGTGTCCATGTGTTTAGGAGATCAGACTGTGTGGTGTGTATATAAGTGTATCACCCCGGTGTCCCTGTGTTTAGGAGATCAGACTGTGTGGTGTGTATAGAAGTGCATCACCCTGGTGTCCCTGTGTTTAGGAGATCAGACTGTGTGGTGTGTATATAAGTGTATCACCCTGGTGTCCCTGTGTTTAGGAAATCAGACTGTGTGGTGTGTATAGAAGTGTATCACCCTGATGTCCCTGTGTTTAGGAGATCAGACTGTGTGGTGTGTATAGAAGTGTATCACCCTGGTATCACTGTGTTTAGGAGATCAGACTGTGTGGTGTGTATAGAAGTGTATCACCCTGGTGTCCCTGTGTTTAGGAGATCAGACTGTGTGTGTGTATAGAAGTGTATCACCCTGGTGTCCCTGTGTTTAGGAGATCAGACTGTGTGTGTGTATAGAAGTGTATCACCCTGGTGTCCCTGTGTTTAGGAGATCAGACTGTGTGGTGTGTATAGAAGTGTATCACCCTGGTGTCCCTGTGTTTAGGAGATCAGACTGTGTGTGTGTATAGAAGTGTATCACCCTGGTGTCCCTGTATTTAGGAGATCAGACTGTGTGGTGTGTATAGAAGTGTATCACCCTGGTGTCCCTGTGTTTAGGAGATCAGACTGCGTGGTGTATATATAAGTGTATCACCCTGGTGTCCCTGTGTTTAGGAGATCAGACTGTGTGGTGTGTATAGAAGTGTATCACCCTGGTGTCCCTGTGTTTAGGAGATCAGACTGTGTGGTGTGTATATAAGTGTATCACCCTGGTGTCTCTGTGTTTAGGAGATCAGACTGTGTGGTGTGTATATAAGTGTATCACCCTGGTGTCCCTGTGTTTAGGAGATCAGACTGTGTGGTGTGTATAGAAGTGTATCACCCTGGTATCACTGTGTTTAGGAGATCAGACTGTGTGGTGTGTATATAAGTGTATCACCCTGGTGTCCCTGTGTTTAGGAGATCAGATTGTGTGGTGTGTATATAAGTGTATCACCCTGGAGTCTCTGTGTTTAGGAGATCAGACTGTGTGGTGTGTGTATATAAGTGTATCACCCTGGTGTCCCTGTGTTTAGGAGATCAGACTGTGTGGTGTGTATAGAAATGTATCACCCTGGTGTCCCTGTGTTTAGGAGATCAGACTGTGTGGTGTGTGTATATAAGTGTATCACTCTGGTGTCTCTGTGTTTAGGAGATCAGACTGTGAGGTGTGTATATAAGTGTATCACCCTGGTGTCCCTGTGTTTAGGAGATCAGACTGTGTGATGTGTATATAAGTGTATCACCCTGGTGTCCCTGTGTTTAGGAGATCAGACTGTGTGGTGTGTATATATAAGTGTATCACCCTGGTGTCCCTGTGTTTAGGAGATCAGACTGTGTGGTGTGTATATAAGTGTATCACCCTGGTGCCCCTGTGTTTAGGAGATCAGACTGTGTGGTGTGTATATAAGTGTATCACCCTGGTGCCCCTGTGTTTAGGAGATCAGACTGTGTGGTGTGTATATAAGTGTATCACCCTGGTGTCCCTGTGTTTAGGAGATCAGACTCTGTGGTGTGTATATAAGTGTATCACCCTGGTGTCCCTGTGTTTAGGAGATCAGACTGTGTGGTGTGTATATATAAGTGTATCACCCTGGTGTCCCTGTGTTTAGCAGATCAGACTGTGTGGTGTGTATATAAGTGTATCACCCTGGTGTCCCTGTGTTTAGGAGATCAGACTGTGTGGTGTGTATATAAGTGAATCACCCTGGTGCCCCTGTGTTTAGGAGATCAGACTGTGTGGTGTGTATATAAGTGTATCACCCCGGTGTCCCTGTGTTTAGGAGATCAGACTGTGTGGTGTGTATATATAAGTGTATCACCCTGGTGTCCCTGTGTTTAGGAGATCAGACTGTGTGGTGTGTATATAAGTGTATCACCCTGGTGTCCCTGTGTTTAGGAGATCAGACTCTGTGGTGTGTATATAAGTGTATCACCCTGGTGTCCCTGTGTTTAGGAGATCAGACTGTGTGGTGTGTATATATAAGTGTATCACCCTGGTGTCCCTGTGTTTAGCAGATCAGACTGTGTGGTGTGTATATAAGTGTATCACCCTGGTGTCCCTGTGTTTAGGAGATCAGACTCTGTGGTGTGTATATAAGTGTATCACCCTGGTGTCCCTGTGTTTAGGAGATCAGACTGTGTGGTGTGTATAGAAGTGTATCACCCTGGTATCACTGTGTTTAGGAGATCAGACTGTGTGGTGTGTATATAAGTGTATCACCCTGGTGTCCCTGTGTTTAGGAGATCAGACTGTGTGGTGTGTATATATAAGTGTATAACCCTGGTGTCCCTGTGTTTAGGAGATCAGACTCTGTGGTGTGTATATAAGTGTATCACCCTGGTGTCCCTGTGTTTAGGAGATCAGACTGTGTGGTGTGTATATAAGTGTATCACCCTGGTGTCCCTGTGTTTAGGAGATCAGGCTGTGTGGTGTGTATATAAGTGTATTACCCTGGTGTCCCTGTGTTTAGGAGCTCAGACTGTGCGGTGTGTATAGAAGTGTATCACCCTGGTGTCCCTGTGTTTAGGAGATCAGACTGTGCGGTGTGTATATAAGTGTATCACCCTGGTGTCCCTGTGTTTAGGAGATCAGACTGTGTGGTGTGTATAGAAGTGTATTACCCTGGTGTCCCTGTGTTTAGGAGATCAGACTGTGTGGTGTGTATATAAGTGTATCACCCTGGTGTCCCTGTGTTTAGGACATCAGACTGTGTGGTGTGTATAGAAGTATATCACCCTGTGTCCCTGTGTTTAGGAGATCAGACTGTGTGGTGTGTATATAAGTGTATCACCCTAGTGTCCCTGTGTTTAGGAGCTCAGACTGTGCGGTGTGTATAGAAGTGTATCACCCTGGTGTCCCTGTGTTTAGGAGATCAGACTGTGTGGTGTGTATAGAAGTGTATTACCCTGGTGTCCCTGTGTTTAGGAGATCAGACTGTGTGGTGTGTATATAAGTGTATCACCCTGGTGTCCCTGTGTTTAGGACATCAGACTGTGTGGTGTGTATAGAAGTGTATCACCCTGATGTCCCTGTGTTTAGGAGGTCAGACTGTGTGGTGTGTATATAAGTGTATCACCCTGGTGTCCCTGTGTTTAGGAGATCAGACTGTGTGGTGTGTATATAAGTGTATCACCATGGTGTCCCTGTGTTTAGGAGATCAGACTGTGTTGTGTGTATATAATTGTATCACCCTGGTGCCCCTGTGTTTAGGAGATCAGACTGTGTGGTGTGTATATAAGTGTATCACCATGGTGTCCCCGTGTTTAGGAGATCAGACTGTGTTGTGTGTATATAAGTGTATCACCCTGGTGTCCCTGTGTTTAGGAGCTCAGACTGTGTGGTGTGTATATAAGTGTAACACACTGGTGTCCCTGTGTTTAGGAGCTCAGACTGTGTGGTGTGTATAGAAGTGTATCACCGTGGTGTCCCTGTGTTTAGGAGATCAGGCTGTGTGGTGTGTATATAAGTGTATCACCCTGGTGTCCCTGTGTGTAGGAGATCAGACTGTGTGGTGTGTATATAAGTGTATCACCCTGGTGTCCCTGTGTTTAGGAGATCACACTGTGTGGTGTGTATAGAAGTGTATCATCCTGGTGTCCCTGTGTTTAGGAGATCAGACTGTGTGGTGTGTATATAGAAGTGTATCACCCTGGTGTCCCTGTGTTTAGGAGATCACACTGTGTGGTGTGTATAGAAGTGTATCATCCTGGTGTCCCTGTGTTTAGGAGATCAGACTGTGTGGTGTGTATATAAGTGTATCACCCTGGTGTCCCTGTGTTTAGGAGATCAGACTGTGTGGTGTGTATAGAAGTGTATCACCCTGGTGTCCCTGTGTTTAGGAGATCAGACTGGGTGGTGTATATATAAGTGTATCACCCTGGTGTTCCTGTGTTTAGGAGATCAGGCTGTGTGATGTGTATAGAAATGTATCGCCCTGGTGTCCCTGTGTTTAGGAGATCAGACTGTGTGGTGTGTATATAAGTGTATCACCCTGGTGTCACTGTGTTTAGGAGATCATACTGTGTGGTGTGTATAGAAGTGTATCACCCTGGTGTCCCTGTGTTTAGGAGATCAGACTGTGTGGTGTGTATATAAGTGTATCACTCTGGTGTCCCTGTGTTTAGGAGATCAGACTGTGTGGTGTGTATATAAGTGTATCACCCCGGTGTCCCTGTATTTAGGAGTTCAGACTGTGTGGTGTGTATATAAGTGTATCACCCTGGTGTCCCTGTGTTTAGGAGATCAGACTGGGTGGTGTGTATATAAGTGTATCACTCTGGTGTCCCTGTGTTTAGGAGATCAGACTGTGTGGTGTGTATATATGTGTATCACCCTGGTGTCCCTGTGTTTAGGAGATCAGACTGTGTGGTGTGTATAGAAGTGTATCACCCTGGTGTCCCTGTGTTTAGGAGATCAGACTGGGTGGTGTGTATAGAAGTGTATCACCCTGGTGTCCCTGTGTTTAGGAGATCAGACTGGGTGGTGCGTATATAAGTGTATCACCCTGGTGTCCCTGTGTTTAGGAGATCAGACTGTGTGGTGTGTATAGAAGTGTATCACCCTGGTATCACTGTGTTTAGGAGATCAGACTGTGTGGTGTGTATATAAGTGTATCACCCTGGTGTCCCTGTGTTTAGGAGATCAGATTGTGTGGTGTGTATATAAGTGTATCACCCTGGAGTCTCTGTGTTTAGGAGATCAGACTGTGTGGTGTGTGTATATAAGTGTATCACCCTGGTGTCCCTGTGTTTAGGAGATCAGACTGTGTGGTGTGTATAGAAATGTATCACCCTGGTGTCCCTGTGTTTAGGAGATCAGACTGTGTGGTGTGTGTATATAAGTGTATCACTCTGGTGTCTCTGTGTTTAGGAGATCAGACTGTGAGGTGTGTATATAAGTGTATCACCCTGGTGTCCCTGTGTTTAGGAGATCAGACTGTGTGATGTGTATATAAGTGTATCACCCTGGTGTCCCTGTGTTTAGGAGATCAGACTGTGTGGTGTGTATATATAAGTGTATCACCCTGGTGTCCCTGTGTTTAGGAGATCAGACTGTGTGGTGTGTATATAAGTGTATCACCCTGGTGCCCCTGTGTTTAGGAGATCAGACTGTGTGGTGTGTATATAAGTGTATCACCCTGGTGCCCCTGTGTTTAGGAGATCAGACTGTGTGGTGTGTATATAAGTGTATCACCCTGGTGTCCCTGTGTTTAGGAGATCAGACTCTGTGGTGTGTATATAAGTGTATCACCCTGGTGTCCCTGTGTTTAGGAGATCAGACTGTGTGGTGTGTATATATAAGTGTATCACCCTGGTGTCCCTGTGTTTAGCAGATCAGACTGTGTGGTGTGTATATAAGTGTATCACCCTGGTGTCCCTGTGTTTAGGAGATCAGACTGTGTGGTGTGTATATAAGTGAATCACCCTGGTGCCCCTGTGTTTAGGAGATCAGACTGTGTGGTGTGTATATAAGTGTATCACCCCGGTGTCCCTGTGTTTAGGAGATCAGACTGTGTGGTGTGTATATATAAGTGTATCACCCTGGTGTCCCTGTGTTTAGGAGATCAGACTGTGTGGTGTGTATATAAGTGTATCACCCTGGTGTCCCTGTGTTTAGGAGATCAGACTCTGTGGTGTGTATATAAGTGTATCACCCTGGTGTCCCTGTGTTTAGGAGATCAGACTGTGTGGTGTGTATATATAAGTGTATCACCCTGGTGTCCCTGTGTTTAGCAGATCAGACTGTGTGGTGTGTATATAAGTGTATCACCCTGGTGTCCCTGTGTTTAGGAGATCAGACTCTGTGGTGTGTATATAAGTGTATCACCCTGGTGTCCCTGTGTTTAGGAGATCAGACTGTGTGGTGTGTATAGAAGTGTATCACCCTGGTATCACTGTGTTTAGGAGATCAGACTGTGTGGTGTGTATATAAGTGTATCACCCTGGTGTCCCTGTGTTTAGGAGATCAGACTGTGTGGTGTGTATATATAAGTGTATAACCCTGGTGTCCCTGTGTTTAGGAGATCAGACTCTGTGGTGTGTATATAAGTGTATCACCCTGGTGTCCCTGTGTTTAGGAGATCAGACTGTGTGGTGTGTATATAAGTGTATCACCCTGGTGTCCCTGTGTTTAGGAGATCAGGCTGTGTGGTGTGTATATAAGTGTATTACCCTGGTGTCCCTGTGTTTAGGAGCTCAGACTGTGCGGTGTGTATAGAAGTGTATCACCCTGGTGTCCCTGTGTTTAGGAGATCAGACTGTGCGGTGTGTATATAAGTGTATCACCCTGGTGTCCCTGTGTTTAGGAGATCAGACTGTGTGGTGTGTATAGAAGTGTATTACCCTGGTGTCCCTGTGTTTAGGAGATCAGACTGTGTGGTGTGTATATAAGTGTATCACCCTGGTGTCCCTGTGTTTAGGACATCAGACTGTGTGGTGTGTATAGAAGTATATCACCCTGTGTCCCTGTGTTTAGGAGATCAGACTGTGTGGTGTGTATATAAGTGTATCACCCTAGTGTCCCTGTGTTTAGGAGCTCAGACTGTGCGGTGTGTATAGAAGTGTATCACCCTGGTGTCCCTGTGTTTAGGAGATCAGACTGTGTGGTGTGTATAGAAGTGTATTACCCTGGTGTCCCTGTGTTTAGGAGATCAGACTGTGTGGTGTGTATATAAGTGTATCACCCTGGTGTCCCTGTGTTTAGGACATCAGACTGTGTGGTGTGTATAGAAGTGTATCACCCTGATGTCCCTGTGTTTAGGAGGTCAGACTGTGTGGTGTGTATATAAGTGTATCACCCTGGTGTCCCTGTGTTTAGGATATCAGACTGTGTGGTGTGTATATAAGTGTATCACCATGGTGTCCCTGTGTTTAGGAGATCAGACTGTGTTGTGTGTATATAATTGTATCACCCTGGTGCCCCTGTGTTTAGGAGATCAGACTGTGTGGTGTGTATATAAGTGTATCACCATGGTGTCCCCGTGTTTAGGAGATCAGACTGTGTTGTGTGTATATAAGTGTATCACCCTGGTGTCCCTGTGTTTAGGAGCTCAGACTGTGTGGTGTGTATATAAGTGTATCACCCTGGTGTCACTGTGTTTAGGAGCTCAGACTGTGTGGTGTGTATAGAAGTGTAACACACTGGTGTCCCTGTGTTTAGGAGCTCAGACTGTGTGGTGTGTATAGAAGTGTATCACCTTGGTGTCCCTGTGTTTAGGAGATCAGGCTGTGTGGTGTGTATATAAGTGTATCACCCTGGTGTCCCTGTGTGTAGGAGATCAGACTGTGTGGTGTGTATATAAGTGTATCACCCTGGTGTCCCTGTGTTTAGGAGATCACACTGTGTGGTGTGTATAGAAGTGTATCATCCTGGTGTCCCTGTGTTTAGGAGATCAGACTGTGTGGTGTGTATATAGAAGTGTATCACCCTGGTGTCCCTGTGTTTAGGAGATCACACTGTGTGGTGTGTATAGAAGTGTATCATCCTAGTGTCCCTGTGTTTAGGAGATCAGACTGTGTGGTGTGTATATAAGTGTATCACCCTGGTGTCCCTGTGTTTAGGAGATCAGACTGTGTGGTGTGTATAGAAGTGTATCACCCTGGTGTCCCTGTGTTTAGGAGATCAGACTGGGTGGTGTATATATAAGTGTATCACCCTGGTGTTCCTGTGTTTAGGAGATCAGGCTGTGTGATGTGTATAGAAATGTATCGCCCTGGTGTCCCTGTGTTTAGGAGATCAGACTGTGTGGTGTGTATATAAGTGTATCACCCTGGTGTCACTGTGTTTAGGAGATCATACTGTGTGGTGTGTATAGAAGTGTATCACCCTGGTGTCCCTGTGTTTAGGAGATCAGACTGTGTGGTGTGTATATAAGTGTATCACTCTGGTGTCCCTGTGTTTAGGAGATCAGACTGTGTGGTGTGTATATAAGTGTATCACCCCGGTGTCCCTGTATTTAGGAGTTCAGACTGTGTGGTGTGTATATAAGTGTATCACCCTGGTGTCCCTGTGTTTAGGAGATCAGACTGGGTGGTGTGTATATAAGTGTATCACTCTGGTGTCCCTGTGTTTAGGAGATCAGACTGTGTGGTGTGTATATATGTGTATCACCCTGGTGTCCCTGTGTTTAGGAGATCAGACTGTGTGGTGTGTATAGAAGTGTATCACCCTGGTGTCCCTGTGTTTAGGAGATCAGACTGGGTGGTGTGTATAGAAGTGTATCACCCTGGTGTCCCTGTGTTTAGGAGATCAGACTGGGTGGTGCGTATATAAGTGTATCACTCTGGTGTCCCTGTGTTTAGGAGATCAGACTGTGTGGTGTGTATATAAGTGTATCACTCTGGTGTCCCTGTGTTTAGGAGATCAGACTGTGTGGTGTGTATATATGTGTATCACCCTGGTGTCCCTGTGTTTAGGAGATCAGACTGTGTGGTGTGTATATAAGTGTATCACTCTGGTGTCCCTGTGTTTAGGAGATCAGACTGTGTGGTGTGTATATATGTGTATCACCCTGGTGTCCCTGTGTTTAGGAGATTAGACTGTGCGGTGTGTATATAAGTGTATCACCCTGGTGTCCCTGTGTTTAGGAGATCAGACTGTGTGGTGTGTATAGAAGTGTATCACCCTGGTGTCCCTGTGTTTAGGAGATCAGACTGTGCTGTGTGTATAGTGCGGTGTGTATATAAGTGTATCACCCTGTTGTCCCTGTGTTTAGGAGATCAGACTGTGTGGTGTGTATATAAGTGTATCACCCTGGTGTCCCTGTGTTTAGGAGATCAGACTGTGTGGTGTGTATATAAGTGTATCACTCTGGTGTCCCTGTGTTTAGGAGATCAGACTGTGTGGTGCGTATAAGTGTATCACCCTGGTGTCCCTGTGTTTAGGAGATCAGACTGTGCGGTGTGTATATAAGTGTATAACCCTGGTGTCCCTGTGTTTAGGAGATCAGACTGTGTGGTGTGTATAGAAGTGTATCACCCTGGTGTCCCTGTGTTTAGGAGATCAGACTGTGTGGTGTGTATATAAGTGTATCACCCTGGTGTCCCTGTGTTTAGGGGATCAGACTGTGCGGTGTGTATATAAGTGTATCACCCTGGTGTCCCTGTGTTTAGGAGATCAGACTGTGTGGTGTGTATATAAGTGTATCACCCTGGTGTTCCTGTGTTTAGGAGATCAGACTGTGTGGTGTGTATATAAGTGTATCACCCTGGTGTCCCTGTGTTTAGGAGATCAGACTGTGTGGTGTGTATATAAGTGTATCACCCTGGTGTCCCTATGTTTAGGAGATTAGACTGTGCGGTGTGTATATAAGTGTATCACCCTGGTGTCCCTGTGTTTAGGAGATCAGACTGTGTGGTGTGTATATAAGTGTATCACCCTGGTGTCCCTGTGTTTAGGAGATCAGACTGTGTGGTGTGTATAGAAGTGTATCACCCTGGTGTCCCTGTGTTTAGGAGATCAGACTGTGTGGTGTGTATAGAAGTGTATCACCCTGGTATCACTGTGTTTAGGAGATCAGACTGTGTGGTGTGTATATAAGTGTATCACCCTGGTGTCCCTGTGTTTAGGAGATCAGATTGTGTGGTGTGTATATAAGTGTATCACCCTGGTGTCCCTGTGTTTAGGAGATCAGACTGTGTGGTGTGTATATATAAGTGTATCACCCTGGTGTCCCTGTGTTTAGGAGATCAGACTGTGTGGTGTGTATATAAGTGTATCACCCTGGTACCCCTGTGTTTAGGAGATCAGACTGTGTGGTGTGTATATAAGTGTATCACCCTGGTGCCCCTGTGTTTAGGAGATCAGACTGTGTGGTGTGTATATAAGTGTATCACCCTGGTGTCCCTGTGTTTAGGAGATCAGACTCTGTGGTGTGTATATAAGTGTATCACCCTGGTGTCCCTGTGTTTAGGAGATCAGACTGTGTGGTGTGTATATATAAGTGTATCACCCTGGTGTCCCTGTGTTTAGCAGATCAGACTGTGTGGTGTGTATATAAGTGTATCACCCTGGTGTCCCTGTGTTTAGGAGATCAGACTGTGTGGTGTGTATATAAGTGAATCACCCTGGTGCCCCTGTGTTTAGGAGATCAGACTGTGTGGTGTGTATATAAGTGTATCACCCCGGTGTCCCTGTGTTTAGGAGATCAGACTGTGTGGTGTGTATATATAAGTGTATCACCCTGGTGTCCCTGTGTTTAGGAGATCAGACTGTGTGGTGTGTATATAAGTGTATCACCCTGGTGTCCCTGTGTTTAGGAGATCAGACTCTGTGGTGTGTATATAAGTGTATCACCCTGGTGTCCCTGTGTTTAGGAGATCAGACTGTGTGGTGTGTATATATAAGTGTATCACCCTGGTGTCCCTGTGTTTAGCAGATCAGACTGTGTGGTGTGTATATAAGTGTATCACCCTGGTGTCCCTGTGTTTAGGAGATCAGACTCTGTGGTGTGTATATAAGTGTATCACCCTGGTGTCCCTGTGTTTAGGAGATCAGACTGTGTGGTGTGTATAGAAGTGTATCACCCTGGTATCACTGTGTTTAGGAGATCAGACTGTGTGGTGTGTATATAAGTGTATCACCCTGGTGTCCCTGTGTTTAGGAGATCAGACTGTGTGGTGTGTATATATAAGTGTATAACCCTGGTGTCCCTGTGTTTAGGAGATCAGACTCTGTGGTGTGTATATAAGTGTATCACCCTGGTGTCCCTGTGTTTAGGAGATCAGACTGTGTGGTGTGTATATAAGTGTATCACCCAGGTGTCCCTGTGTTTAGGAGATCAGGCTGTGTGGTGTGTATATAAGTGTATTACCCTGGTGTCCCTGTGTTTAGGAGCTCAGACTGTGCGGTGTGTATAGAAGTGTATCACCCTGGTGTCCCTGTGTTTAGGAGATCAGACTGTGCGGTGTGTATATAAGTGTATCACCCTGGTGTCCCTGTCTTTAGGAGATCAGACTGTGTGGTGTGTATAGAAGTGTATTACCCTGGTGTCCCTGTGTTTAGGAGATCAGACTGTGTGGTGTGTATATAAGTGTATCACCCTGGTGTCCCTGTGTTTAGGACATCAGACTGTGTGGTGTGTATAGAAGTATATCACCCTGTGTCCCTGTGTTTAGGAGATCAGACTGTGTGGTGTGTATATAAGTGTATCACCCTGGTGTCCCTGTGTTTAGGAGCTCAGACTGTGCGGTGTGTATAGAAGTGTATCACCCTGGTGTCCCTGTGTTTAGGAGATCAGACTGTGTGGTGTGTATAGAAGTGTATTACCCTGGTGTCCCTGTGTTTAGGAGATCAGACTGTGTGGTGTGTATATAAGTGTATCACCCTGGTGTCCCTGTGTTTAGGACATCAGACTGTGTGGTGTGTATAGAAGTGTATCACCCTGATGTCCCTGTGTTTAGGAGGTCAGACTGTGTGGTGTGTATATAAGTGTATCACCCTGGTGTCCCTGTGTTTAGGAGATCAGACTGTGTGGTGTGTATATAAGTGTATCACCATGGTGTCCCTGTGTTTAGGAGATCAGACTGTGTTGTGTGTATGTAATTGTATCACCCTGGTGCCCCTGTGTTTAGGAGATCAGACTGTGTGGTGTGTATATAAGTGTATCACCATGGTGTCCCTGTGTTTAGGAGATCAGACTGTGTTGTGTGTATATAAGTGTATCACCCTGGTGTCCCTGTGTTTAGGAGCTCAGACTGTGTGGTGTGTATATAAGTGTATCACCCTGGTGTCACTGTGTTTAGGAGCTCAGACTGTGTGGTGTGTATAGAAGTGTAACACACTGGTGTCCCTGTGTTTAGGAGCTCAGACTGTGTGGTGTGTATAGAAGTGTATCACCTTGGTGTCCCTGTGTTTAGGAGATCAGGCTGTGTGGTGTGTATATAAGTGTATCACCCTGGTGTCCCTGTGTGTAGGAGATCAGACTGTGTGGTGTGTATATAAGTGTATCACCCTGGTGTCCCTGTGTTTAGGAGATCACACTGTGTGGTGTGTATAGAAGTGTATCATCCTGGTGTCCCTGTGTTTAGGAGATCAGACTGTGTGGTGTGTATATAGAAGTGTATCACCCTGGTGTCCCTGTGTTTAGGAGATCACACTGTGTGGTGTGTATAGAAGTGTATCATCCTGGTGTCCCTGTGTTTAGGAGATCAGACTGTGTGGTGTGTATATAAGTGTATCACCCTGGTGTCCCTGTGTTTAGGAGATCAGACTGTGTGGTGTGTATAGAAGTGTATCACCCTGGTGTCCCTGTGTTTAGGAGATCAGACTGGGTGGTGTATATATAAGTGTATCACCCTGGTGTTCCTGTGTTTAGGAGATCAGGCTGTGTGATGTGTATAGAAATGTATCGCCCTGGTGTCCCTGTGTTTAGGAGATCAGACTGTGTGGTGTGTATATAAGTGTATCACCCTGGTGTCACTGTGTTTAGGAGATCATACTGTGTGGTGTGTATAGAAGTGTATCACCCTGGTGTCCCTGTGTTTAGGAGATCAGACTGTGTGGTGTGTATATAAGTGTATCACTCTGGTGTCCCTGTGTTTAGGAGATCAGACTGTGTGGTGTGTATATAAGTGTATCACCCCGGTGTCCCTGTATTTAGGAGTTCAGACTGTGTGGTGTGTATATAAGTGTATCACCCTGGTGTCCCTGTGTTTAGGAGATCAGACTGGGTGGTGTGTATATAAGTGTATCACTCTGGTGTCCCTGTGTTTCGGAGATCAGACTGTGTGGTGTGTATATATGTGTATCACCCTGGTGTCCCTGTGTTTAGGAGATCAGACTGTGTGGTGTGTATAGAAGTGTATCACCCTGGTGTCCCTGTGTTTAGGAGATCAGACTGGGTGGTGTGTATAGAAGTGTATCACCCTGGTGTCCCTGTGTTTAGGAGATCAGACTGGGTGGTGCGTATATAAGTGTATCACTCTGGTGTCCCTGTGTTTAGGAGATCAGACTGTGTGGTGTGTATATAAGTGTATCACTCTGGTGTCCCTGTGTTTAGGAGATCAGACTGTGTGGTGTGTATATGTGTGTATCACCCTGGTGTCCCTGTGTTTAGGAGATCAGACTGTGTGGTGTGTATATAAGTGTATCACTCTGGTGTCCCTGTGTTTAGGAGATCAGACTGTGTGGTGTGTATATATGTGTATCACCCTGGTGTCCCTGTGTTTAGGAGATTAGACTGTGCGGTGTGTATATAAGTGTATCACCCTGGTGTCCCTGTGTTTAGGAGATCAGACTGTGTGGTGTGTATAGAAGTGTATCACCCTGGTGTCCCTGTGTTTAGGAGATCAGACTGTGCTGTGTGTATAGTGCGGTGTGTATATAAGTGTATCACCCTGTTGTCCCTGTGTTTAGGAGATCAGACTGTGTGGTGTGTATATAAGTGTATCACCCTGGTGTCCCTGTGTTTAGGAGATCAGACTGTGTGGTGTGTATATAAGTGTATCACTCTGGTGTCCCTGTGTTTAGGAGATCAGACTGTGTGGTGCGTATAAGTGTATCACCCTGGTGTCCCTGTGTTTAGGAGATCAGACTGTGCGGTGTGTATATAAGTGTATCACCCTGGTGTCCCTGTGTTTAGGAGATCAGACTGTGTGGTGTGTATAGAAGTGTATCACCCTGGTGTCCCTGTGTTTAGGAGATCAGACTGTGTGGTGTGTATATAAGTGTATCACCCTGGTGTCCCTGTGTTTAGGAGATCAGACTGTGCGGTGTGTATATAAGTGTATCACCCTGGTGTCCCTGTGTTTAGGAGATCAGACTGTGTGGTGTGTATATAAGTGTATCACCCTGGTGTTCCTGTGTTTAGGAGATCAGACTGTGTGGTGTGTATTTAAGTGTATCACCCTGGTGTCCCTGTGTTTAGGAGATCAGACTGTGTGGTGTGTATATAAGTGTATCACCCTGGTGTCCCTGTGTTTAGGAGATTAGACTGTGCGGTGTGTATATAAGTGTATCACCCTGGTGTCCCTGTGTTTAGGAGATCAGACTGTGTGGTGTGTATATAAGTGTATCACCCTGGTGTCCCTGTGTTTAGGAGATCAGACTGTGTGGTGTGTATAGAAGTGTATCACCCTGGTGTCCCTGTGTTTAGGAGATCAGACTGTGTGGTGTGTATATAAGTGTATCACCCTGGTGTCCCTGTGTTTAGGAGATCAGACTGTGCGGTGTGTATATAAGTGTATCACCCTGGTGTCCCTGTGTTTAGGAGATCAGACTGTGCGGTGTGTATATAAGTGTATCACCCTGGTGTCCCTGTGTTTAGGAGATCAGACTGTGTGGTGTGTATATAAGTGTATCACCCTGGTGTTCCTGTGTTTAGGAGATCAGACTGTGTGGTGTGTATATAAATGTATCACCCTGGTGTCCCTGTGTTTAGGAGATCACACTGTGTGGTGTGTATAGAAGTGTATCACCCTGGTGTCCCTGTGTTTAGGAGATCAGTCTGTGTGGTGTGTGTATAGAGGTGTATCACCCTGGTGTCCCTGTGTTTAGGAGATCAGACTGTTTGGTGTGTATATAAATGTATCACCCTGGTGTCCCTGTGTTTAGGAGATCAGACTGTGTGGTGTGTATATAAGTGTATCACCCTGGTGTCCCTCTGTTTAGGAGATCAGACTGTGTGGTGTGTATATAAGTGTATCACCCTGGTGTTCCTGTGTTTAGGAGATCAGACTGTGTGGTGTGTATATAAATGTATCACCCTGGTGTCCCTGTGTTTAGGAGATCAGACTGTGTGGTGTGTATATAAATGTATCACCCTGGTGTCCCTGTGTTTAGGAGATCAGACTGTGTGGTGTGTATATAAATGTATCACCCTGGTGTCCCTGTGTTTAGGAGATCAGACTGTGTGGTGTGTATATAAGTGTATCACCCTGGTGTCCCTGTGTTTAGGAGGTCAGACTGTGTGGTGTGTATATAAGTGTATCACCCTGGTGTCCCTGTGTTTAGGAGATCAGACTGTGTGATGTGTGTATAGAAGTATCACCCTGGTGTCCCTGTGTTTAGGAGATCAGACTGTGTGGTGTGTATATAAGTGTATCACCCTGGTGTCCCTGTGTTTAGGAGATCAGACTGTGTGGTGTGTATATAAGTGTATCACCCTGGTGTCCCTGTGTTTAGGAGATCAGACTGTGCGGTGTGTATAGAAGTGTATCACCCTGGTGTCCCTGTGTTTAGGAGATCAGACTGTGTGGTGTGTATATAAGTGTATCACCCTGGTGTCCCTGTGTTTAGGAGATCAGACTGTGTGGTGTGTATAGAAGTGTATCATCCTGGTGTCCCTGTGTTTAGGAGATCAGACTGTGTGGTGTTTATATAAGTGTATCACCCTGGTGTCCTTGTGTTTAGGAGATCAGACTGTGTGGTGTGTATATAATTGTATCACCCTGGTGTCCCTGTGTTTAGGAGATCAGACTGTGTGGTGTGTATATAAGAGTATCACCCTGGTGTCCCTGTGTTTAGGAGATCAGACTGTGTGGTGTGTATATAAGTGTATCACCCTGATGTCCCTGTGTGTAGGAGATCAGACTGTGTGGTGTTTATATAAGTGTATCACCCTGGTGTCCCTGTGTTTAGGAGATCAGACTGTGTGGTGTGTATATAAATGTATCACCCTGGTGTCCCTGTGTTTAGGAGATCAGACTGTGTGGTGTGTATATAAGTGTATCACCCTGGTGTCCCTGTGTTTAGGAGATCAGACTGTGTGGTGTGTATATAAGTGTATCACCCTGGTGTCCCTGTGTTTAGGAGATCAGACTGTGTGGTGTGTATATAAGTGTATCACCCTGGTGTCCCTGTGTTTAGGAGATCAGACTGTGCGATGTGTATATAAGTGTATCACCCTGGTGTCCCTGTGTTTAGGAGATCAGACTGTGTGGTGTGTATATAAGAGTATCACCCTGGTGTCCCTGTGTTTAGGAGATCAGACTGTGTGGTGTGTATATAAGTGTATCACCCTGGTGTACCTGTGTTTAGGAGATCAGACTGTGTGGTGTGTGTATAGAAGTGTATCACCCTGGTGTCCCTGTGTTTAGGAGATCAGACTGTGTGGTGTGTATATAAGTGTATCACCCTGGTGTCCCTGTGTTTAGGAGATCAGACTGTGTGGTGTGTATAGAAGTGTATCACCCTGGTGTCCCTGTGTTTAGGAGATCAGACTGTGTGGTGTGTATAGAAGTGTATCACCCTGGTGTCCCTGTGTGTAGGAGATCAGACTGTGTGGTGTGTATATAAGTGTATCACCCTGGGGTCCCTGTGTTTAGGAGATAAGACTGTGTGGTGTGTATATAAGTGTATCACCCTGGTGTCCCTGTGTTTAGGAGATCAGACTGTGTGATGTGTATATAAGTGTATCACCCTGGTGTCCCTGTGTTTATGAGATCAGATAGTGTGGTGTGTATATAAGTGTATCACCCTGGTGTCCCTGTGTTTAGGAGATCAGACTGTGTGGTGTGTATATAAGTGTGTCACCCTGGTATCCCTGTGTTTAGGAGATCAGACTGTGTGGTGTGTATGTAAGTGTATCACCCTGGTGTCCCAGTGTTTAGGAGATCAGACTGTGTGGTGTGTATATAAGTGTATCACCCTGGTATCCCTGTGTTTAGGAGATCAGACTGTGTGGTGTGTATAGAAGTGTATCACCCTGGTGTCCCTGTGTTTAGGAGATCAGACTGTGTGGTGTGTATATAAGTGTATCACCCTGGTGTCCCTGTGTTTAGGAGATCAGACTGTGTGGTGTGTATATAAGTGTATCACCCTGGTGTCCCTGTGTTTAGGAGATCAGACTGTGTGGTGTGTATATAAGTGTATCACCCTGGTGTCCCTGTGTTTAGGAGATCAGACTGTGTGGTGTGTATATAAGAGTATCACCCTGGTGTCCCTGTGTTTAGGAGATCAGACTGTGTGGTGTGTATATAAATGTATCACCCTGATGTCCCTGTGTTTAGGAGATCAGACTGTGTGGTGTGTATATAAGTGTATCACTCTGGTGTCCCTGTGTTTAGGAGATCAGACTGTGTGATGTGTATATAAGTGTATCACCCTGGTGTCCCTGTGTTTAGGAGATCAGACTGTGTGGTGTGTGTATATAAGTGTATCACTCTGGTGTCCCTGTGTTTAGGAGATCAGACTGTGTGGTGTGTATATAAGTGTATCACCCTGGTGTCCCTGTGTTTAGGAGATCAGACTGTGTGGTGTGTATATAAGTGTATCACCCTGGTGTCCCTGTGTTTAGGAGATCAGACTGTGTGGTGTGTATATAAGTGTATCACCCTGATGTCCCTGTGTTTAGGAGATCAGACTGTGTGGTGTGTATATAAGTGTATCACCCTGGTGTCCCTGTGTTTAGGAGATCAGACTGTGTGGTGTGTATATAAGTGTAACACCCTGATGTCCCTGTGTTTAGGAGATCAGACTGTGTGGTGTGTATATAAGTGTATCACCCTAGTGTCCCTGTGTTTAGGAGATCAGACTGTGTGGTGTGTATATAAGTGTATCACCCTGGTGTCCCTGTGTTTAGGAGATCAGACTGTGTGGTGTGTATATAAGAGTATCACCCTGGTGTCCCTGTGTGTAGGAGATCAGACTGTGTGGTGTGTATATAAGTGTATCACCCTGGTGTCCCTGTGTTTAGGAGATCAGACTGTGTGGTGTGTATATAAGTGTATCACCCTGGTGTCCCTGTGTTTAGGAGATCAGACTGTGTGGTGTGTATATAAGTGTATCACCCTGGTGTCCCTGTGTGTAGGAGATCAGACTGTGTGGTGTGTATATAAGTGTATCACTCTGGTGTCCCTGTGTTTAGGAGATCAGACTGTGTGGTGTGTATATAAGTGTATCACCCTGGTGTCCCTATGTTTAGGAGATCAGACTGTGTGGTGTGTATATAAGTGTATCACCCTGGTGTCCCTGTGTTTAGGAGATCAGACTGTGTGGTGTGTATATAAGTGTATAACCCTGGTGTCCCTGTGTTTAGGAGATCAGACTGTGTGGTGTGTATATAAGTGTATCACTCTGGTGTCCCTGTGTTTAGGAGATCAGATTGTGTGGTGTGTATATAAGTGTATCACCCTGGTGTCCCTGTGTTTAGGAGATCAGACTGTGTGGTGTGTATATAAGTGTATCACCCTGGTGTCCCTGTGTTTAGGAGATCAGACTGGTGGTGTATATATAAGTGTATCACCCTGGTGTCCCCATGTTTAGGAGATCAGACTGTATGGTGTGTATATAGGTGTATCACCCTGGTGTCCCTGTGTTTAGGAGATAAGACTGTGTGGTGTGTATATAAGTGTATCACCCTGGTGTCCCTGTGTTTAGGAGATCAGACTGTGTGGTGTGTATATAAGTGTATCACCCTGGTGTCCCTGTGTGTAGGAGATCAGACTGTGTGGTGTGTATATAAGTGTATCACTCTGGTGTCCCTGTGTTTAGGAGATCAGACTGTGTGGTGTGTATATAAGTGTATCACCCTGGTGTCCCTGTGTTTAGGAGATCAGACTGTGTGGTGTGTATATAAGTGTATCACCCTGGTGTCCCTGTGTTTAGGAGGTCAGACTGTGTGGTGTGTATAGAAGTGTATCACCCTGGTGTCCCTGTGTTTAGGAGATCAGACTGTGCGGTGTGTATATAAGTGTATCACCCTGGTGTCCCTGTGTTTAGGAGATCAGACTGTGTGGTGTGTATATAAGTGTATCACCCTTGTGTCCATGTGTTTAGGAGATCAGACTGTGTGGTGTGTATATAAGTGTATCACCCTGGTGTCCCTGTGTTTAGGAGATCAGACTGTGTGGTGTGTATATAAGTTCATCACCCTGGTGTCCATGTGTTTAGGAGATCAGACTGTGCGGTGTGTATATAAGTGTATCACCCTGGTGTCCCTGTGTTTAGGAGATCAGACTGTGTGGTGTGTATAGAAGTGTATCACCCTGGTGTCCCTGTGTTTAGAAGATCAGACTGTGCGGTGTGTATAGAAGTGTATCACCCTGGTGTCCCTGTGTTTAGGAGATAAGACTATATGGTGTGTATATAAGTGTATCACCCTGGTGTCCCTGTGTTTAGGAGATCAGACTGTGCGGTGTGTATAGAAGTGTATCACCCTGGTGTCCCTGTGTTTAGGAGATCAGACTGTGTGGTGTGTATAGAAGTGTATCACCCTGGTGTCCCTGTGTTTAGGAGATCAGACTGTGCGGTGTGTATAGAAGTGTATCACCCTGGTGTCCCTGTGTTTAGGAGATCAGACTGTGTGGTGTGTATAGAAGTGTATCACCCTGGTGTCCCTGTGTTTAGGAGATCAGACTGTGCGGTGTGTATAGAAGTGTATCACCCTGGTGTCCCTGTGTTTAGGAGATCAGACTGTGTGGTGTGTATATAAGTGTATCACCCCGGTGTCCCTGTGTTTAGGAGATCAGACTGTGTGGTGTGTATAGAAGTGTATCACCCTGATGTCCCTGTGTTTAGGAGATCAGACTGTGTGGTGTGTATATAAGTGTATCACCCTGGTGTTCCTGTGTTTAGGAGATCAGACTGTGCGGTGTATATATAAGTGTATCACCCTGGTGTCCCTGTGTTTAGGAGATCAGACTGTGTGGTGTGTATAGAAGTGTATCACCCTGGTGTCCCTGTGTTTAGGAGATCAGACTGTGTGGTGTGTATAGAAGTGTATCACCCTGGTGTTCCTGTGTTTAGGAGATCAGACTGTGTGGTGTGTATATAAGTGTATCACCCCGGTGTCCCTATGTTTAGGAGATCAGACTGTGTGGTGTGTATAGAAGTGTATCACCCTGGTATTCCTGTGTTTAGGAGATCAGACTGTGTGGTGTGTATAGAAGTGTATCACCCTGGTGTCCCTGTGTTTAGGAGATCAGACTGTACGGTGTGTATATAAGTGTATCACCCTGGTGTCCCTGTGTTTAGGAGATCAGACTGTGTGGTGTGTATATAAGTGTATCACCCTTGTGTCCATGTGTTTAGGAGATCAGACTGTGTGGTGTGTATAGAAGTGTATCACTCTGGTGTCCCTGTGTTTAGGAGATCAGACTGTATGGTGTGTATATAAGTGTATCACCCTGGTGTCCCTGTGTTTAGGAGATAAGACTGTGTGATGTGTATATAAGTGTATCACCCTGGTGTCCCTGTGTTTAGGAGATCAGACTGTGCGGTGTGTATAGAAGTGTATCACCCTGGTGTTCCTGTGTTTAGGAGATCAGACTGTGTGGTGTGTATATAAGTGTATCACCCCGGTGTCCCTGTGTTTAGGAGATCAGACTGTGTGGTGTGTATAGAAGTGTATCACCCTGGTGTTCCTGTGTTTAGGAGATCAGACTGTGCGGTGTATATATAAGTGTATCACCCTGGTGTTCCTGTGTTTAGGAGATCAGACTGTGTGGTGTGTATAGAAGTGTATCACCCTGGTGTCCCTGTGTTTAGGAGATCAGACTGTACGGTGTGTATATAAGTGTATCACCCTGGTGTCCCTGTGTTTAGGAGATCAGACTGTGTGGTGTGTATATAAGTGTATCACCCTGGTGTCCCTGTGTTTAGGAAATCAGACTGTGTGGTGTGTATATAAGTGTATCACTCTGGTGTCCCTGTGTTTAGGAGATAAGACTGTGTGGTGTGTATATAAGTGTATCACCCCGGCATCCCTGTGTTTAGGAGATCAGACTGTGTGGTGTGTATAGAAGTGTATCACCCTGGTGTCCCTGTGGTTAGAAGATCAGACTGTGTGGTGTGTATATAAGTGTATCACCCTGGTGTCCCTGTGTTTAGGAGATCAGACTGTGTGGTGTGTATATAAGTGTATCACTCTGGTGTCCCTGTGTTTGGGAGATAAGACTGTGTGGTGTGTATATAAGTGTATCACCCCGGCGTCCCTGTGTTTAGGAGATCAGACTGTGTGGTGTGTATAGAAGTGTATCACCCTGGTGTCCCTGTGGTTAGGAGATCAGACTGTGTGGTGTGTATATAAGTGTATCACCCTGGTGTCCCTGTGTTTAGGAGTTCAGACTGTGTGGTGTGTATATAAGTGTATCACCCTGGTGTCCCTGTGTTTAGGAGATCAGACTGTGTGGTGTGTATATAAGTGTATAACCCTGGTGTCCCTGTGTTTAGGAGATCAGACTGTGTGGTGTGTATAGAAGTGTATCACCCTGGTGTCCCTGTGTTTAGGAGATCAGACTGTGTGGTGTGTATATAAGTGTATCACCCTGGTGTCCCTGTGTTTAGGAGATCAGACTGCGTGGTGTGTATAGAAGTGTATCACCCTGGTGTCCATGTGTTTAGGAGATCAGACTGTGTGATGTGTATATAAGTGTATCACCCTGGTGTCCCTGTGTTTAGGAGATCAGACTGTGTGGTGTGTATATAAGTGTATCACCCTGATGTCCCTGTGTTTAGGAGATCAGACTGTGTGGTGTGTATATAAGTGTATCACCCTGATGTCCCTGTGTTTAGGAGATCAGACTGTGTGGTGTGTATATAGAAGTGTATCACCCTGGTGTCCCTGTGTTTAGGAGATCAGACTGTGTGGTGTGTATATAAGTGTATCACCCTGGTGTCCCTGTGTTTAGGAGATCAGACCGTGTGGTGTGTATATAAGTGTATCACCCTGGTGTCCCTGTGTTTAGGAGATCAGACTGTGTGGTGTGTATATAAGTGTATCACCCTGGTGTCCCTGTGTTTAGGAGATCAGACCGTGTGGTGTGTATATAAGTGTATCACCCTGATGTCCCTGTGTTTAGGAGATCAGACTGTGTGGTGTGTATATAAGTGTATCACCCTGATGTCCCTGTGTTTAGGAGATCAGACTGTGTGGTGTGTATATAGAAGTGTATCACCCTGGTGTCCCTGTGTGTAGGAGATCAGACTGTGTGGTGTGTATATAAGTGTATCATCCTGGTGTCCCTGTGTTTAGGAGATCAGACTGTGTGGTGTGTATAGAAGTGTATCACATTGCTCCACAGCACTAAAACTCACTTTAATGTTTGTATAAACCTCAGTATATGTGTGTATAAATTAGTCTTCGTAAACAAAATACTTTGGTCTTGTTCTAAATCATTGATTCATTTACATAAAGAGTGTCAATAGGTCATGAAATAGCCTAAACATTCTCGGTAATGGCCCGCCCTCCAGCCACGCCCCCTGCAACACCACGTGAAAAAAAAGTGTCCCACTTTGGCCATTTGAAATGTTGGAAGGTATGATACACTATCAGTTTTGCCACCAGCCAGTAAAACATCAGAGAGGAGATGCACTAAGGGGAGGTAGAGACCGAGATGGCGATATGATAGCGAATTTGTATCGGCAGCATGCACTGAGATGTCTTCGCCATCACATCCCTGTGAATCCAACAGAAATCCACCACAGCCTTCGAGCATCGCCATGAATCCGCCATGCCTTCGATAAGTTTATGATTTTGCTCTAATTCGACGATAACTCATTAGTATATGGAAATGCATGCTAATGAGCCATTATCATATTCATGTGTTTGTACTTCAGTATGGTTGTATGACACATACATCTAGCTCCGATAGCTGCCTTTGCTGTCAGAGTTCACAGTCTCACCATCTCCTACCTGAGACTGGCAATGTTGGCTCTCCCGACAGCTCACTAGGGAGCAAGACGACAGTTCTCTATCTCTGATGAAGAGAAGAGACAGCAGCTGCCCTCCCTTAACCCTTTCAGTGCCACATGGATGTGGATTGCATACCCCTGTGGCACTAAAAAGGCTCCAAATTGAGAGAATGGCAGAGAAGTTATATCTCAGAAGTTCTCTGCCCTTCTGTACTGACTGAACCAGCCGAGCTGGCTATCCACCAATCAGCTGATTCAGATAAACATAGGACTCACAAATGTGGCACTCTAATGGAGGAGAGCACGCTCAGCTGGTTCAGTCAGTACGGAAGGCCAGAGAAGTTGTGATAGAAGTTGTGATATATATAGACATAGCTGGGAACTCTCCAGATTTGCCCCGGAGAGTCCGGTTTGCACACTGTATTACCAGGTCTCCGGGGCAATGTCTGATTCTCCAGATGTGAGATTTTTCTATTAAAACTCAGTGTTGCTACTTCCCAGTGTGCTCCTCCCACTCCCCGCCCACTTCTCCTTCCCCATCCTATTTATTATACTTAGTCTTCATTATTAAGCTCCACCCCCACTGACAATGAAGCCCCACCCCTTTTTTTGACACAAATTGCATCATTTTTCTCCCCCAGAGGCACCACAGGACTTCGCTCTCCGGGAGATCACAACAAAAAGTTTCCAGGCATGCAAATATAGATATATATCCTATATTATAATTTGCTAAGTATGTTTGTCAGAAGCCATCATGCGCATTAGCGATGGTTGCGTGCGCTGCAGTCATGCGTAGTACAGAGAGGACTCCGGTCTGAATTCAGGGCGACCTGCTCCATATCAGCCGCGGCACGTTCGGGCAGTCAGTACTGCGCATGACTGCAGTGCTGCCAGTGTTGGCCCATATATACGGGCTTTAAAACTAGTATATATATATATCTATATATATCTATATATATATATATATATATATATATACCTTCTCTGCCATTCTCTCATTTTGGAACTCGTTCAGTGCTATAAGAGTGTGCTACTCTTATGGTACTGAGAGGGATAAAGGAGTGATGCTGTTTGAGGTGCTGAAGTCTACAGAGATGATGTGTTTTCGGGGTTATCGGACTGCTGGCTATGTGTAAGAGAGGGCATCCTTTACACGTCACAGCCAGTTCAACAACCCTGCATGCTAATGATTAGATACAACCCCCTCCCCTTCCATACTTAATTCTTAGTGCATATGGATGTGTGTCTCCATCGCCAGGGCAATGTGCTCGCCACACATCACCAGACACCCATCTCCATAGCATCTCCCCGCATCAGACCGGTAACGTTTCAGTTTGTTGCTAATGGTAAGTCATTGGCTGCAGAAAAAAATCCAGTATTTATTTACAGCAAAGGTAGCAACACTATCCACTGTTGTCTTTTACTAAAAATGCCCTAAGGTTAATTTCATGATGGGAAAAACAACGTAGCAATGCTGTGTTGGTGATGTAACTGTTTAGGAAACGTCTTATGCTGCTATAGTGTCTTCCACACAGGTGACTAGGGACTAGAATTTACCAATGACCAGCAAGATGTTCAGTATATAGCGGTATATTTACTGAGCTCTTGGGGGAACATAATAAAGCAGTATGGAGCGGTTCATAACTCTATGGGACCTCAGAGAGAAGATTTACATGAGTGTTGTTGGAGATTGTGATGATCATTGCAATGCCAATGAACGGCCAACCAGTGTAGGTACTACCTAATAATATTCAGATGGCCCTCACTTGAGCCGGCTGGCAGTCATGTCCACTGCATTGTTATCTGCGGTGGAGAAGTGGACAAAGGTGATTTTATAGCAGACAAAACGGTTGGGGGGGGGATGTTACAGTTTTGTTGTTTGTGTGAAACACCTCGAAAGCTATAACACAAACATAAAAGCCGGCTAGTAAAAGGTTATGTAAACTGGTAACCTGTCCAAATTGGTCTGCAAGCTGGACATTACAGCAATAGATAAGCTTGTAAATAAGCCAGACACCATAAAAAGGAGCTTGTGTCTGGTGCAGGAGAACTGTACCGCTGGCCTGGCCCGTACAGCTGTGGCAAACCTCCTGATTAGTAAGCTGACTGGATATTTTCATGAAGGACCGGGGGTGCATTGCGCATTCCTGTGGTCTTGTAAAGGTAAATTTAGCTCCTTGGATATTTGTTTTGGAGACCTGAACCATTCATGGGGTTAAATACTCCAGTGCCCAAAGGCCTAAGCATTGAAAATCCCACAAGCCAGTCATAACTCCGTCATTGTTTTATTAACTGCCAGGCAATATAGCCAGTTTTAAAGGGATAGTAATGTTTCATAATAAAAGCAGCTCTAATTAATCATCATAGTATTTGGACTTTGGAGAGTGTTATTTCAGTTCTGTCAGAGTTGTAGTTCAAGAGTAATTCAATGACAAAGTATCCCCCTCCCACCCCTTTTACTGATGTAACACTGTTCAGCCAGAGCAGAAGGGAGGTGCCCAGGTAGACTGCAGAGAGGGACAATCTTCAATTAAGATAAGGGAAAAACCTGAAAAGCTTGTCAAGGGGGGCAGGGCTTTCATTGTTCTCATAGGAAGAATATTGTCCCCTTCTGTTATCTGTCTGGCCTATGGACTGGATTCTACATCTGAGAAGAGATGGCTTACACTAGGTAAAAGCGTCAGGAGGGGAAACTTTGCTTGTGAATATCTCTCAAACCAGAAAAGGTTTGAGAGATAAGACTTATATCGTTCTTCATGTTTTTTAATGCCTACAAAATAAAATAAAGTTAAAACGAAGTATTACTATCCCTTTAAATAAAGAATGGCCAACATTTATATACGTGATTTGAAAGATTTTCCCAATGATCTCTTTGTTACAAAATGATAATTCCACTTTAATGCTGCTTTCGTCATGGTGAGGGCAGTGGGCAGTCTATGAGTGTTTCAGGGTCACCCTTTCCTCTGTGCCATGTTTAACCCCTTAAAGACTGATATCTAAGGGATTAAAGACAGGTATTACATAAATTAATCATGTGACCTTTTACAGGATTGCTGTAATTCATTTGCAGTAGCCATTCAATTTATGATTTTCCCTTTTGCAATAGGAAGCAGTTTAACTGCCTGAATACTAGGTAAATCTACAATGCATCGTGTAGTCATGCTTTGTAGATATCTCTAGCATCCAAACGGTTAAATGTCTCCACTCTTTGACTTGTTGGTGGTCACTACAGCCCATTCTGGTGCTAGCTGGTGGTCACTGTGTATAAGAATGCAAGCTGTGTTTATAGATACATAGTAACACGTTTACTCTGCTCCCCACACAACATTCCGTGTCAACACAAGACTCAGAGCACCAGGGAGGGTTAGTGTAACATGTCCTATTCATAAGGGGACCTCTGACATTCTGGAAACCCGGCCTGGACCAAGTGAAACACTGTGAAATATCTTATGTTTGCGTTAAAGGGCTGAATCGTCTATTTACATTTTATTTGACATGAGGTGGGGGCTGAGATGCATTGTGCTGGAATTTTCATCAAGCCCACTGGGCAGCGAGAACAACTTTACAGAAAATACAGCAGTTTGCATTTAGAAATGCATTTATGTTAAAGCGGAACTACCACCCAATAATAAGACAGCATCACATCATTGCCCATTTGGCGACTACCTGCTCAGTAGCGCTAATCGCCAGAATTCTTACCGGATTAAAGAGAAATCTCTATTCTTCATGGACTGACAGCAAGACGGAGCGCGGATATCTTGCCCTAGTGATGTCCACGCGCCTGCGCTGTCAGTCCCAGCCGGGTCTAGGAGGCGTTGCAAGGAGCTATTTGGCTTCGGCCGTGACTGACAGCGCAGGTGCGAGGACATCACTAGGGAAAGATGTCCGCTCTCCATCTTGCTGTCAGTCCATGAAGAATAGAGATTTCTCTTTAATTCGGTAAGAATTCTGGTGACTAGCGCTACTGAGCAGCTAGTTGTCAGATGGGCAGTGATGTGATGATATCTTATTATTGGGTGGTAATTCCGCTTTAACAACTTGTTATGCCTTGGAGACATCTGTAGCAACCAAAGAGTTAAAGGGATAGTAATGTTTCAATAAACGCAGCTCCAATTAATGTTTATAGTATTTGGGCCATGGAGAGTGTTATTTCAATTCTGTCAGAGTTGTAGTTCAGGAATAACTAAAGTATCTCCCTCCCACCCCTTTTACTGATGCAACACTGCTCACCTCAGAGCAGCAAGACTGTCCGTATGGATTGAAGAGAGGGACAGTCTTCAGTAAGAATAAGGAAAAACCCGAAAAGCCTGTCAAGGGGGCAAGGTTTTCCTTATGATCACAGTAAGAAAATTGTCCCTTACTGCCACCTGTCTGGACAAGTGACCAGATTCCACATCTGAGGGAAGGTGGTTTACACTAGGTAAAAGGGGCAGGAGGGGGATACTTTATCATTCAATTACTCTTGAACCACAACTCTGACAGTATTGATATAACACTCTTCATGGCCCAAATACTATAAACATTAATCAAAGCTGCTTTTTTATTGTGAAACATTACTATCTCTTTACGGTTGCCACCTTTTCTTACAAAAAATACTGGCCATGGCATTCTCTCCATAGACTTAATATTGGACAGAAGCCAATTTTTTACCGGCCTGCAGGTGCAGGTGCATATTATACCAAAGATTTTTGGGGAAAACAAGAGTGCCTATGTATAATACGCACCCTTGTTTTCCCCCCTTGCTAAAAAATTATAAAGGCTGGGCTTGCAGGACATACCGCCTACAGCCAATGGTAATGCTCTGTGTATCAGGGCATTATCATTGGCTGTAGGCGGAAGGTCCTGCAAGCCCATTGATGGAAGCGGGCGGCCCGCAGGGAAGCTATGCATAAAGCTTTATTTTGCCTTATCCACAGAAGAAGATGCGGACTTCAAGTTAGTAAGGCTTGTTTTGAGAGAGGGTTTGACCCGGGGGAGGGAGGGAAGGGATCGGCCAACCCTATTTTTTTTTATTTTTTTAAACTCTTGTGTATAATACGCACCCCCCACTTCACATAAGGTGAAGTGGGGTAAAATTGTGCGTATTATACCCGAGATTTTACGGTAGATGAATGACGATATAAATAATTTTGAGATCTTTACACAATACTAGGTACTGACACGCTACCTCACAGTAAAGATTTGATTAAGTAATCAATTACTCATATTTGTGCAAAATATATATATAATTTAAGTGAAATATACCATTTATAAAATGTAATCAACAGTGATAAAACTGAGTGAACACCAATTGAATAGATAACAATAACTCAAAAACCAATATGACAATTATTATGACCAGCAGTTAAAGGGTTAACCGTACCTGGGTATATTCAGAGGTATGGGATAGCAAGAATTGAACTAAGAAACACAGAAAAGGATTATAAATCCTTACAATTAATTAAATACAGTTAGCAGCAGCGTATATGAATACCTCAGCCTCAGGAACTGTATGAACTATGCTAATTAAGGTTTAAGGTATATTGTCATGTGAATTGACCTTAATATTAAGTGAGATCCTCTGACAATTATCCTTGTACCATATGCAATAGCAAATTTTAGAGAAACTAACTGGAATAAGATCCCAGATAGATCACTATAATTTAACTATTTACGGATTTCAACTATTGTATACCTCCTGAATAAAACATATGAATTGCATTTAATATAGTCAATAATAGATTATACCAATAATATACTAAGAATTAATCCAGTAAGATATATATCTAGACAGTATACCAAACCTCATGTAATATATATCATAAACATGACTATAGCAGTATTATGTAAAACCTATAGTGTACTTCAAGGGTTAATCCACTTCTTAAGATAGGGTGCCACGCCCAAGATGGCAGCTTCTTTTGTCTAGTGAAAGTTTAAAAGAAACTTTCACTTTAAAAAAGTTTTAGACCCACAACACACACAATGAAATCCAAAGAAACACCACAAATTAAATAGACAAATGCCAGTTAAAGGGTTAATAACCAAATTCAAAGAATTCCCCAGATCAAATATTAGCTATTATAATCTTTCCAGAAACACAATATTCTAGAAATAACAGAAATTATATTAACCAAAATATACAAGGATAAATAGATCTCACTGCTATCACTATTTCATTATCTATCTGGTAAAATATAACCATTTACCAATTAATTAATGAATTCTGCTTAATTCCGAATTAATAGAGCCAATATAGCTTATTATAATTGGTCACAATTGGGTAGCCAGTCCGACTAAGACAATTATAAGAAAAAATTAATTTTCTTCAAATAAGGAAGAAATAAAGATTTGATCTGAATTTTGCAGAATTATAGTAAGGAAAGATATAGTTACCAGCAGGGCCAGATTTGGCATTAGGCAAAGTAGGCACCTGCCTACAGGCGCACGCCAATGAGGGGCGCCTGCCATTTGGATTTAAAAAAGAAACAAAACAAAAAGAAAATTGCCACCTCGCTGGCTGCGCCGGCGTCACCCACTCACATTGCCCGCCCCCCCAGTCTTGTACCTGATGGAGCTCCCTCGTCGCCTCTTTAGGAATGCAGAGCGCTAGCGCTCTGCATTCCTGAATAGGAGACCATGCGGGAGCTCCATCAGGTACTCAAGACTGTGCCAAAGGAGGCACATACAGATCTCCTACCAGGGAGGCAGGAAACGGACAACGGGGGAGGCAATGTGAGGGCAATGTGGAGCCAATGGGGGGCAAGTTGGAGCCAATGGGGGGCAATGTGGAGATGGCGGGGGCAAGTTGGAGCTGATGGGGTGGGGGGCAATGTGAGGGCAATGTGGAGCTGATGGGGGGCATTGTGAGGGCAATGTGGAGCTGATGGGTCAATATGGAGCTGATGGGGGGCATTGTGAGGGCAATGTGGAGCTGATGGGGCAATATGGAGCTGATGGGGGGCAGTGTGAAGGCTGTATGGTATATGGAGATGATGGGGGCAGTATGGGGCTGATGGGGGCAGTGTGAGGGCAATATGGTATATGGAGATAATGGGGGCAATGTGAGGGCGATATATGAGATGATGGCAAGCTGGAGCTAATGGGGGCAATGTGGTCGATGATGGGGGCAATGTGAGGGCAATATGGAGATGATGGGGGGCAATGTGGAGATTAGGAGCATTGTGGAGGTATCCAGTGCAGATGGCCCATGGGGGGGGGCGCTTCAAATTTCTGTGCCTACAGGCTCCTGAGATGTAAATCCAGCCCTGCCTGCCCCCCTTGACAAGTTTTTCAGCTTTTTCCTTTATCTTAATTAAAGATTGTACCAGTACACACCCTGCTGCTCTGAGGTGAGCAGTGTTACATCAGTAAAAGGGGCGGGAGGGGGATACTTTGTCATTCAATTACTCCTGAACTACAAATCTGACAGAATTGAAATAACACTCTCCAAAATCCAAATACTTTGAAGATTAATTAGAGCTGCTTTTATTGTGAAACATTACTATCCCTTTAAGTGTCATCTGCTACTTTTCTGCCATTCTAAATTCTGCTGCAGAGAAAAAGCATCCAGCTCTGTATGTATTTCCTTACATAGCTTAGTGTCATCAGCAAAGATTGAGATTCTACTTTCAATTCACACTTCAAGATCATTAATAAACAAATTAAAAAGCATTGGTCCCAGGACTGAACCCTGTGCTACCCCACTTACAACTTTAGACCAACTTGAAAAGGTTCCCTTTACAACAACTCTCTACCATCTATCCATGTACAAATACCAATTTCCAAACAGAAGCCTTGCTGACTACTACTAATATTATTTGTCTTCACATAGTTCCGAATAGTGTCAGTTAGTAACCCTTCTAATATCTTACCCACTATGGAAGTCAGGCTCACAGGTCTATAATTTTCTGGTTTGGATCTTGCCCCTTTTTAAACAGTGGATCTACATCAGCTCTCCTCCAATCACAGGCACTATGCCTGATGAAAATTAATCAATAAATATTAAGTATAATGGTCTTGCTATTACTGAACTAAGTTCCTTAAGTACCCTTGGGTGTATACCGTCCGGTCCAGGCGCTTTATTCACTATAACCCTTTCCAGTCTCTTTTGGACCTTGTCCTCAGTATGCCATGTAGATGTTGGAGGAAATTCTATGGTTTTGTCTACTTGCCCATAGCCTATCATTGCTGCTTCCTTTGTTTATACAGAAGCAAAGTATGCATTTAGGGCATCAGCCGTAGCCTTATCCTCACTAATCAACTCACCTGTCTCAGCCTTAAGAGGACCAATATCAACCTTAATCTTTTTGTTATTAATAAATTTGTAGAATTGTTTATGATTTTCCTTGCTCTCTTTTGCATATTCAGTTTTAGGTAGCCTAATTGCTTGTTTGCAGATTTTATTGCATTATTTTTTTTATTAAATCCTTACTCTTTATTTCAACCTTACACCTGCCCCCCCAACACACACACACACACACCAGGCAATGGTCACCCATATCCTTTCTTCCTTTGAGGAAGAAGAGGAGGGTGGTCATTGCTCAGTACAGAGGGTAAGAAGGCAGGGGCTACCTGCTACATTAATGAATCTCTGCTGCATGCTTGCACCTTTGGCCTTTTTTCTTTCTGCCCAGCATTGAACTGTCTAGTCACAGAGGTTGGGTGAGTTCCACTTGTCCCTGCATGGGGCCGGCTAAGAGAGATGGGGGTTGTAATCCAATAACATCTGTGTAGGGGCAGGTTCCTCACCCCTGACCTGAAGGTTACAGCCCCCTGCTCTTCATGCACCAAACCGTCTAGGACAGCAGTTTCAGCTACATGTAGGAGGGAATGAACTGGAGATCAATATCCTGATTACAATCCCAGTTTATTTTGTGTCAAATGTCATCTGGGGTTATGAGGGGAGGAGTTTATACTGAGAATTACTAAATGTTCACTCTGAGAGAAAGAAAACAGAAACAAAGATACCAGATCATACAGTAACCGAGAGCCCTACTTCTGTTATTTGATCTGATTTGTGGTTTAGGAATCCAGACGTGGGAGGAGTAGTGAGCCTGAAATCTTACTCTACAGGAGAACATGGGTGTACCAAGGCAATTGTATAGCTTGTGTGTGTGTGAGATACTGGGGGCAGAACTGTTATTATCTTACAGCAGACGTAACACAGCAGGACAGGATTTACAGCCAACTTGGAACGAAAAATATATTTGTACCAGTGTTCTCTACATACTACATCCAGCTGTTGTAAACTACAAATCCTATCATCCCCATTCTCTATCATCAGGCTTTAGTACTGACACAGATGTGTGTCACTGACTGAGACCCTTTGAGCGCCCTTTGAGCGTCAGAGACTTTTGGAGTCGGAGCAGGGCCGGTGCAAGGATTTTTGTCCACACAGGCAAAGGTGCATTTTGATGCCCCCCTGCCACCAATCCCCCCACCCCCCTCTGACCCATCCACAACCCCCCCCCCCCAACCTTGCCACAATCCCCGGCCTGCAAGCATGGTTCCCTTGCCTACTATTAGCCACATATTGCCAAAGCACGCTGATGCAATCTGTGCCTCCTTCGGCACAGACCTCTGTAATGCTGGAGCTCCCGCGTGGTTCTCAGTAATGTAGAGAGCTGATGATCTAATTTCCCAGCACCCTGCATTACTAGATGATGTCATCTCCTAGCGCTCTTCATTACTAGAGCACCGGAGAGGGAGATCAGCTGTTAGAGGTCTGTGCTGAAGAAGGCACAGACCTACTTGCTGCGGGCGCCAGGCGAGGGGGTCACAGGGGGAGTCTGGGCCCCTGGAGTGACGGGCCCCTATTGTTACACCAGTGCAGATGCAGCTGAAACAGAGCAGCACAGCTGCGAGAGAGAAGGCAGAAAATGTAGCAGCCAGATGTGGCTGAAGGCCTGACCAGGCCCACGTAGTAGTGAACAGGCCGAGAAGGGGAAACAGGAGTCAGAGCACTCACCTATGCAGCTACCTCCAAAGGGGTTGAAGCGGCAGATACTTGCAGGAGAAGCAGATGTGGTGCGTGCGTCTGACATCACTGGCCGCATCCGCTCATCATGTCTGATTGGACTGCTGCCGAGAACAAAGTGCCAGGATAGATGCCTCAAGGGAGCGATTGGTAGCGTAAATCAGTGCTCTGTGCTCCCGGCTCATGGCAGATATATAAAAAAAATAAATAAATGGAAAAATAATAATAATAATAATAAAAAAAAAATTCTCAGCTTCCCCACCGTTTTGGTGTCCCCTCACTGTGGCGCCCTCAGGCGGCTGCCTAAACAGCCTTATGCTAGCACCGGCCCTGAGTCTGAGAACTGTATGCGGGTGACATTGTGATGTCACTCTTTTCAACCACTCGACATTTAAACCTGCAACATCACAATGTCACCCTTTTTCATGCAGGCAACATTCTGATGGCGTCCTTTTCAACCAGGCAACATTTTTAATGCACCGTTTTGTTAGTCGTCAAATTGAAGGCGACATTTCAATAAGATACCATCCCCAGCAATTTACTTACTTGTTCTAGGATACATATTCCCATACCTGGGAACTCTCCGGTTTTGCCCCGGAGACTCCGGATTTCACAGTGCATTACCGGGTCTCCGGGGCAGTCTCTCAATCTCCGTGTGGGCAGAGTTTCAGTAGAAACTCTGCCTACTTGTTCTCCATCCCGCCCCGGTCCCACCCCTCTCCCCGCCCTCTTACGATCTTCAACATATATTCAGCCCTTTTTTTAAAATTTTTTTTAATCCCGCCCTCCCCCTCGTGGCTAAACCCCACCCCTTTTATGACGCGATTATCAACATTTCCCTCCCTGATTGGTGCTGGCAGGGCTACCTTCCGGGTAGCCTTGCCTGTCAAGTTCCCAGGTATGCATATTCCTGCTTGTACTCAGTGAACCTGAAATTGCTAAAACATATAGATCTTATTATCTGTACACACAGAGAGACAAGCGGGACTTCTCCCTCTGTCTTTCTGTACACACACACACACACACACACAAGCAGGACTTCTCTCTGTGCTTTTCTGTACAACTTTACTTTATGGTACTTTCCCTTTAAATGCATTACAGACGTCTCTAGCATTCAAAGCGTTAATAGCTACATTTAAATCAATTGGATGTTTTATTTGCTTCCTGAGTTCACTTATTTTCTCCCAGAATTGATCCAGTTTTCTTAATGCGTCATCCTAACCGCTTGGTTTGTGTGTGTATTCTGTTCGCATCGGACACCCAAGTTTACCATAAGAAATAAGATTTAACCCCTTGAATGATAGAAGGGCCCACCACAATCAGCAATGTTTTGGAGACTGTGCTGCCATCCAAGGGGGTTAATGAGGTAGCTTACACTTAAAGTGATAGTAATACTTTATTATTACTATCCCCCATATTGTAGATATTTGTAAAATAATTTAGTAGCCCCCAGGTTCATCTCTCAGACCTTTATGATTTGAGAGATAACCGAAGGCAAAGTTCCCCCCTCCCTCCCCCTTCCCTGAAGTCAGCGTTGTACTGATTGCAGGGGAAGTCTGTCGTATGACAGTCAGACGGCTCTGCAGCAGAGCCAAGATCCCGTTAGTGACAAAGAATTATTTCACAGAAATGGTCTTCTATGTGTGCTTGGTTTGTCCTTGGTTTGCAAGCACATGTAGAAGAGCGCTTCAGTGAAATAATTCTTTGTCACTAACACGATCGTGGCTCTGCTGCAGAGCCGCATGATGAAAGTTAGACTGGATATCCCTGCAGTCAGCACAACGGGAGGGAGGGGGGAACTTTGCTTTCGGTTATCTCTCAAACCATAAAGGATTGAGAGATGAACCTGGGGGCTATTAACTTATTTTACAAATATTTACAATATGGGGGATAGTAATAATAAAGTATTACTATCACTTTAAAATGAGTATTAGTGTAGAGTTCTTCCTGTTGAAGAAATAAGTTGCTGCCACAGCTGAGAGATTCTTCATTCAAAACTTATTTCATATGCAAATAGGAGTTTTTGTAAGAGTTTGAGGTTAATATTTATTGTGGCCAAATGGTGCAGTTGCCATTGCAGTCTATGGAGTGTGCTAGTCTGTGACCATAAACTGCTCTGGTGAAAGCACAAATTGGGGCAGTTAAGATGCTCAAACACATAACGCAGGTGTATTGTGGTAATTAGGGGCATGTAACCTCACGTACTTTTCTTCACAAACTGAGTCACTGCTGGTCCTAAAAGGGTTAAAAGAAAAGGAATGACACTGGAGATCAGCATATTCCTAAGGAAGCAGAGAACAGAGTAGGTCATAAATTAAACCATAGAAACGGGTGTACTAAGATAGATTCTGGAACAATCCTACTGCAGGCGACAGGCAAGACCTTCACAAAATTCCTATTAGATTAAATGGGGATTTTAAAGGCATAGTAATGTCTATATTACATTTTATCTCTGAGTCTTCTATATCAGGGCTTAAAATTTGAAGTCCTTTGCTACTAACCAGACCTGAAAAGTTACTCGCCACTACAAGCTAAAACATACCCACCAGGGCTGAATTTCTACTCACCAGGGTTAAATTTTCACTCGCCATTAGCTAGTGGCGAGTGAAAATTTTGAGCCCTGTTCTATATCATTTTATAACATACTTTTAAAGCCCGTGTACACAGGCCAACACTGGCGGCGCTGCAGTCATTTGCAGTACTGACTGCCAGCGCCACGGCTGATACGGAGCGGGGAGCTCCGAATTCAGACCGGAGTCCTCTCTGCGCACCTTCCTGGAACCTAGCGGTTTATAGTTCAAAAGATATTAAAGCTGAAAGGATCCCCCTCCCACCACTTCTGGCCACCTCCCCTTAGATCTATGATCCAGTTGTGGGACAGGAAGGATACAGCAGGGGACAATCTTCAGTCAGTAAGTATAAGGAAAACCCTGGTCCCCTTGATGAACGAGGGCAGGATTTTCCTTTTGCTTACTGAAGATTGTCCCTTGCCGCATCCGTCTGGACCAGACAGAGAGGATCAGTGATGAGGTCAGAAGGGGTGGGAGAGGGATCCTTTCAGCTTTTAATATCATATGAACTACAGACATGTAAGTAATTAAACATAGCGATATGTGTTATAAAAACGATGTTGACGACTCGGAGATACAGTTTAATATAGCAGATGAGAGTTGGTACCATTTTAACCATAGAAATACAGGATGCAAAAATTTAGTTGATACCTTTATTGGCTAACTAAACAGATTTAGGATGCAAGCTTTCAAGACTTCTTAGGTCTCTTCCTCAGGTGTGTTATAACATGTCTGAGGAAGAGACCTAAGAGGTCTTGAAAGCTTGCATCCTAAATCTGTTTAGTTAACCAATAAAGGTATCAATGTTACTAAATGTTTGCCTATAGTTTGATATAGACATTACTATCCCTTTAATCCTTTGAATGCTTGAAAATTCTCCAGTGCATTGGTTAGGATTGCACCAGGGACATTTCTAGCACTCAGAGGTTAAGTAGCCCCATTTACATCAATGCATATTTAATTTATCCCCCATAGCTTAATTGGATTGTTCTAGGATTGCTCCTTTTCTTAGAATATTAGCCTCACTCTACCTGAGATTACGCCGCTAAAGCAGAAAACATGTTTGGGGTCTAGGACCAATATTGCAAGACATGAAAAATGCACAGGTCTGGATTTCCCAATAGGCAGCGCAGGGAACTACCTAGAGCTCAGAATTTTGAGCTGCTTCTCAGCCGTGGTGGCCACACCCACATTCTTAATTGTAGGTGGGGCAAGATTACTGTCACAGCTCCTAAGCAGGCTATTATATAACTCCTAGGATGTTGGAGATATCTCGAGCAAACAATGAGGTTAAAACTTTTTTTTTTTTGTTCTTGTGCCAGGAAACAATAAATGGGACTGGGGGCAGGGACATGTGAGGAGTGTGGGTGTGGCCATGGGCGGTGTTATGGGATCCTTGAGTTCCTTGCCTAGAGGCACCTGAGATGTAAATCCAGCCTTGAAAACGTATCAGATCCATCTCTGTGCCTTTACTTCTACACGTGACCATTTTATTTTGCCTTGTCTTATTTTATTTCTTTATTTTTTTTTAAAGCGGAACTATCATCACATTTATGTTAAGCCCCAAATCCTAATTACAATAGCAATATGCATATACGTACTTGTATTTTCAAGAATAATAGCGGTATAAGTGAAAAATAGAACCTTTTAGGCAGACAGGATGCAGGGAACAGCGCAGACATCTTGCAGAGAAGGCATCCCTGAGTCTGCTCTGTATGTCCCCTTCTCCTCCACGATTGGTCAGTTGAATGCCTGGTTACCTTAAAAGGGATCTCTCACCCCTAGAAAAGTTAGGCTTATTATGTACAATATATATCGATATTGTTGAAAACATTATTGATTTAAAAAAAAAAAAAAAACGCTATTTGGGTTAAAATGATTTCTTATAGAGTGCCCTGCACCCTGCATGCACTTCCGCTGCCGCAGATTGCCGCTCTGCCTCTGCTCCCTTCCCACTACCCAGCCTCCTCCGATGACAGAGGCTTCTGTCTGTAAGCTGGAGCGATCTCATTGGCAGAGATCGATATCTAGCCAATGAGATCGCTCCAGCTTACAGACAGATAGCCTCCATCATCAGAGGAGGCTGGGTGGTGGGAAGGGAGCAGAGGCAGAACGGCAATCTGCGGCAACAGAAGTGTATATTGATATTGTTGAAAATGTTATTGATTTAAAAAAAAACAAAAAAAAAAAAACGCTATTTTGGGAAAAATGATTGCTTATAGAGTGCCCTGCACCTTACTTTCGCATACACTTCTGTTGCCGCACTGCCTCTGCTCCCTTCCCACTACCCAGCCTCCTTCGATGATGGAGGCTTCTGTCTGTAAGCTGGAGTGGTCTCATTGGCTAGATATCGATCTCTGCCAATGAGATCGCTCCAGCTTACAGACAGAAACCTCTGTCATCGGAGGAGGCTGGGTAGTGGGAAGGGAACAGAGGCAGTGCAGCAACCTGCGGCAACAGAAGTGTATGCGAAAGAAGGGTGCAGGGCACTCTATAAGCAATCATTTTACCCGAAATAGCGTTTTTTTTTTCAATAACATTTTCAACAATATCGATAAATACTCTACATAATAAACGTAACTTTTGTAGGGGTGAGAGTTCCCCTTTAAGGCACAGGAAGGGACTGACAACGCAGGCGCAGAGAGCAATTACTGCAAGATCCCTGCAGGTGCCTGTCTGTCTAAAAAGTTCTATTTCTCACTAATGCCACAAATATTCTTGAAAATACAAGTACGTATATGCATATCGCTATTGTAATTATGATTTGGGGCTCAATATAAATGTGATGATAGTTCTGCTTTATGACTGCCAAATAAAAGCAATTACCTCTCTAGCATTCCAGAGATTAAGAAAAGCCTAATTAAGTCCAGGAGTATTTTCATGTCCTGCTCTATGCTTCATTTGTTTTGCTCTCGATTGCACCTCTTTACCTTGATGACTATGGCCCATGTCTATATAGAGCTCCTGGAAGAAAACACAACGACAGCGAGTTTCTGCCTGGAGGCACAGAGCAAAGCTATAGTCCACAGCGCAGAGACCCGCTGGCTTCACATTACTAAAAAATGAATAATTTAGGATTATCAGCTTCTGTGTGATAATGACAATGGAGGGAATAGTCGACTATAGTTTAAAGGGATAGTAATGTTTCATAATAAAAACAGCTCTAATTAATCATCATAGTATTTGGACTTTGGAGAGTGTTATTTCAATACTGTCAGAGTTGTAGTTCAAGAGTAATTCAATGACAAAGTATCCCCCTCCCGCCCCTCTTACTGATGTAACACTGCTCAGCCAGAGCAGAAGGGAGGTGCCCAGATAGACTGCAGAGAGGGACAATCTTCAATTAAGATAAGGGGAAAAACCTGAAAAACTTGTCAAGGGGGGCAGGGCTTTCATTGTTCTCATAGGAAGAAGATTGTCCCCTTCTGTTATCTGTCTGGTCTATGGACTGGATTCCACATCTGAGAAAAGATGGCTTACACTAGGTAAAAGGGGCGGGAGGGGAAACTTTGCTTGTGAATATCTCTCAAACCATAAAGGTTTGAGAGATAAGACTTATATCGTTCTTCATGTTTTTTTAATGCCTACAAAATAAAATAAAGATAAAATTAAGTGTTACTATCCCTTTAACCATTTTATTACAGATCTATCAAAGGGCAGACACACCCTCATAATAATGAGATTTTATTTACATGACATGATATTGTCCTGTAAATTAAATCTCATTACTGTGTCTGTCGGATCACTCCTGTGCCTGAGTTTCCCTGTGTTATCTGCAGAATGAACCCAGAAGAGCTCCCCCTCCCTTCTTTGAAGGATAAAGGTACAAAATGCTCATGCTGTTTAATAACGATTAAAAAAAAAACACCAAAAGGGCATTATACTTGTTACAAAACTTTGTTTGAAGGGTGTGTGTATATAAACCTTTTAACAAATTTGAGAATATTTTGGAAAAAAAAATCTTCATTAAATAACACAGCACTAACGTCTTTCTAAATCAAAAAATGTGATGAAAGCATTGATCATCTAAATAAATTAACTGTTCATTTCACATTATAAAGACCCGTGAGTGCTGAATCTTCATTTGTTATTGTATATACATATATAGTTGTCTTCGAAGAACGGATTCACACACCCACACACTGGGAGATTTTTGAAAACCAGACATTGCCTAAGATGCACTCACAGCTATGTGGTCTATTTCGTCAAATGCCCGTGCAGTTTGATGCATGTAGGCAAGACCACTACGAGCTTTAGGGAACGGATGGCCAATCACCGTTCAAGCATTAGAGAGGATCTTCAAGGTAAAAAGAGTGACAAGCCAGTGGCCAGACATTTTGTGGAATTTAAACATACTTTGGCTGACTTGAGACATATGATCATAGACCATCAACCTGAACTACCCAGGGTGGTGACAGGGGTAAGAAACTGCTCCAAATGGAGGAGAGGTGGATTTACCTCCTGGACACATTACACTCCAAAGGACTGAATGAAAGGGCAGGCCTAACTTGCTTCCTATAAAATGATGACTGGATCATGAGAGCTTCATGTTGCCCTAACGGTTTCTTTCAAGTTGGTCATGTAGTCTCATATAGTCAGCATCCAGAGAAGTTCTTCTTGTTTTATTATCTTGGCCTTTTTAGCACTCCAGGTCACGATGGACATAGGTCCCCAACTAGTTGGGTGTTGTCTCACAACATCTGACCCTTATGGGACTTGCTATAAGACCTGGTAGTTTTCAACGTTGCCCCTTTGGGGGTGCCTCAAACTCATGAATATACTTAAAGAATGGTCCACTGGCTGTCCCACGAACTGGATCATTCAATGTCTCCCTGGGATCCACTTTGCATGTATACCCTCTCTTTTTACTCATACTGCATATATTCTGTCATGATGATACTGTGGATTACCATGATCATCAACACGGGAGGGGCTATGACGTGAAAGGTCAAGTGAGGAGTAAGAGGTGGTATTGAATTGACAATAAGTAGTCTCAACAACAGATAGTTTAACACATATTCTGCAAATGGTGTAGAGTACATATATCTCATGACACAGGATCCAGTGAAAAGGTTGCAACTTTTGAATGGTCCGGGACATTGTTTAAATTACGTAGGCCACCGGACACTCTTTATGATGTTCATTCACCAGTTCACCACAATATAGAACAGAATATAGTCAGATTCGCGTGACAGTGTATGTGACATACGTCGGTTTGGCTAATATAGTTTAGAACCACAAGGACTTGGTCACTGAGGAATCGCCCTCATATTTCACAGCATGCCATGTATGGCAATTGACATTTTTGAGCACTCTAGTTGGTCAGTTGATCCGCCAATCCACACGCTCCCGCCAATGAGAACACGCTACTCATCCTTATCAGGGAGAAGTTGGCATGTCCCGGAGGTGACGGCGGAGACGTAAGGTAGGGATGTGATTATACTGATATGTGATTTCAGGGTACAGGGCTTTTTTAATTTTTCACTCAACATTTTTTGTAAATGATAAGATCAAATATACACCAAGTTTGATAGCACATATTATTTACCCAACAATTACCCTTTTTCCTACGTTCCGGTGGTCCTATTGACCAATGAGGTATGTCCAACCCCCGTAGTCCGAGTGACGGCGGGTGAAGATGTCATAAGAGGCATGGGCAACATTTGAGTGTGTAAGGGTATTTAAATCCAAGCTTTTGTTTGTTTAAATTGTCTTGAGAAAGGTCCACTAGTAGGACCGAAACGTTGACCAGATTTGTTGATTTTGTATCTAATAAATAGCTTTTGATAAGTCCCACAGCTGCTGCCCCATCCTTTTACATGATATATATATATATATATATATATATATATATATATATATATATATATATAGTAGGCATGCTCAGGACTTCCAAATGGTGTATCAAGTGAAAAAAAAATGTTTTGTTTGACCAAAGTTTTGGTTATGAATTATAACCTGCTTAAAGGTTATAATTCATAACCAAAACAATAAAAAAAATTAGTTTTCACTTGATACACCATTTGGAAGTCCTGAGCATGCCTTCTCTTCTTGGACTGAATGAATATTACACAGGCCTCAGTATTGGCGTGAGAGCTTCCTTCTGTACATATATACATTGGCAGGAGATAATTGAAAATCAATGCATTGCTCATTGTTTTGGGAAAATTTAAAAACTTGGCCAAATAAAGTTGTACTTTCAGTAACAAAATAAAAGAACAACTAATTCAGTGGAGCCTCTATTCATATAATTGTAAAAAAAAAATTGCAAAAAAAAGCATAAAAAAATATATATATAGATAAAAATTCTCATTGATTTATAGGGACAGTATTGTCCCATAAAAAATGTTTAGAGTTTTGTAGAGGTTAAAAAAATAAACAATATGAAACAAATCCTTCCTCTCAAACCGCTATGGTTTGAGAGATATCCTCCGCTACAGTTCCCCTTCTGTGATGTCAGCTGTAAAGCTGACAGAAGGAGATCTGTGTGGGCCGACACGAGGAAGATCTTCAGCAGAGTCGCAATAGTGCGATTTAAAAATAAATACTTCTTTGGAACGGTCTAAAAAGTGTGCTTGCAAATCAAGCACACTTTGTACACGGTTCCAAAGAAGTATTTCTTTTTAAATTGCGCTATTGCAGCTCTGTTGAAGAGCCATTTGTTGGTCCCAGGATCAGAAACTTCTGCTGTAAGCTTACAGCTGACGTCAGGAGAAGAAGAGGGAGAGGGGAACTTTAACGGGGGCTATCTCTCAACCATAGCAGTTTGAGAGATAGGATTTGTGCTATATTGCTTATTTTTTTAACCTCTACAAAACTCTAAGCATTTTTTAGCATTTACTGTCCCTTTAAATGCGGCCTTTAACCCATTGAAGCAATGCTTTGGAGACCTCTCTAGCATTCAATGGGTTAAAAGTTCCCTTTAATTCAATGAGAACTTGCAGAATTTTAATTTATCTGCTGTGGTTAGTGGCTCGCTCCAGTTGTCATGCCACAGCCTCTGTATTCAAGAGCTTGTTTGTGTTGTTGAATCTCTCCCAGAATGCATACCTCCCAAGTGTCCCTCTTTAGACCCAAATCCCTTTGTCCCTCTTTCCCACCCTGATGTCCCTCTTTTTAGGAGATCAGATTGTGTGGTGTGTATATAAAAATATCATATTGCTATACAGCAATAAAACTCACATTATTGTTTGTTTAAATGTCAGTATATATGTGTATAAATTAGTCTGTGTAAGTAAAATACTTTGGTCTTGTTCTAAGACATTTATTAGGTTACACAAGGAGGTGTCAATAGGTTATGAAATAGCCTAAAAATTCTCTGAAATGCCCCGGACACCAGCCACGCCCCCAGAAATACCCCCTAGAACACAAGTGTCCCTCTTTGGCAATTTAAAATGTTGGGAGGTATGCTGAATGTCAGTACGACTCAGAATCCGGGCACAGAAGGGCCAGAAAGGACAATGAGAGTGGAAACAAGAGCTGGAGGACTGAGTGTACTTGGCAGGAGAGAGATATGCTAGTAAATATCTCCCAGCTCACGTAGAGCTCGCTCTGTGGGAACAGCTGGCTCCTATTCCCACGCAGTTTAATCTGAGTGAGCGCAATGGAAGATTTGGTTAAAGGACAATGAGCACCACAGTGAGGCTGATGTACTAAGAAGAACCTGATCAGTTCTATACTGGAGCCATTCGGTGGGGCATGCATAAACATTTCCTTTTCTTAAAGGGAAACTGTCACTGTAACTGTGCAGCTGATTTTATCTAAAACCTTTAAAAGAACTTTCAACTATATTTATGTTAGACATTTTTATTTCAAATACTTTATGAGTTAATTAACTTTATTTATTTGCTAGTAAGATCCAGCAAGGAGTAGCAGGAGGGATGGAGAGCAATATGGAATGTTAGTATCTGGATGGCAGGGAGTGGTAGGAGGGATGGGAGAGCAATGTGGAATGTTAGTATCTGGATGGCAGGGAGTGGTAGGTGGGATGGGGAACAGTATGGAATGTTAGTATCTGTATGGCAGGGGGTGGTAGGTGGGATGGGGAACAGTATGGAATGTTAGTATCTGGATGGCAGGGAGTGGTAGGAGGGATGGAGAACAATGTGGAATGTTAGTATCTGGATGGCAGGGAGTGGTAGGTGGGATGGAGAGCAATGTGGAATGTTAGTATCTGAATGGCAGGGAGTGGTAGGAGGGATGGGGAGCAGTGTGGAATGTTAGTATCTGGATGGCAGGGAGTGGTAGGAGGGATGGGGAGCAATGTGGAATGTTAGTATCTGGATGGTAGGGATTGGCTGGTGGGACGGAGAGTAATGTGGGATGTTAGTATCTGAATGGCAGGGAGTGGTAGGAGGGATGGGGAGCAATGTGGAATGTTAGTATCTGGATGGTAGGGATTGGCTGGTGGGACGGAGAGTAATGTGGGATGTTAGTATCTGAATGGCAGGGAGTGGTAGGAGGGATGGGGAGCAATGTGGAATGTTAGTATCTGGATGGCAGGGAGTGGTAGGTGGGATGGAGAGCAATATGGAATGTTAGTATCTGAATGGCAGGGAGTGGTAGGAGGGATGGAGAACAATGTGGAATGTTAGTATCTGTATGGCAGGGAGTGGTAGGAGGGATGGAGAGCAATATGGAATGTTAGTATCTGGATGGCAGGGAGTGGTAGGAGGGATGGAGAGCAATGTGGAATGTTAGTATCTGGATGGCAGGGAGTGGTAGGAGGGATGGAGAGCAATGTGGAATGTTAGTATCTGGATGGCAGGGAGTGGTAGGTGGGATGGAGAGCAATGTGGAATGTTAGTATCTGAATGGCAGGGAGTGGTAGGAGGGATGGGGAGCAATATGGAATGTTAGTATCTGGATGGTAGGGAGTGGTAGGTGGGATGGAGAGCAATATGGAATGTTAGTATCTGAATGGCAGGGAGTGGTAGGAGGGATGGAGAACAATGTGGAATGTTAGTATCTGTATGGCAGGGAGTGGTAGGAGGGATGGAGAGCAATGTGGAATGTTAGTATCTGGATGGCAGGGAGTGGTAGGAGGGATGGAGAGCAATGTGGAATGTTAGTATCTGGATGGCAGGGAGTGGTAGGTGGGATGGAGAGCAATGTGGAATGTTAGTATCTGAATGGCAGGGAGTGGTAGGAGGGATGGGGAGCAATATGGAATGTTAGTATCTGGATGGTAGGGAGTGGTAGGTGGGATGGAGAGCAATATGGAATGTTAGTATCTGAATGGCAGGGAGTGGTAGGAGGGATGGAGAACAATGTGGAATGTTAGTATCTGTATGGCAGGGAGTGGTAGGAGGGATGGAGAGCAATATGGAATGTTAGTATCTGGATGGCAGGGAGTGGTAGGAGGGATGGAGAGCAATGTGGAATGTTAGTATCTGGATGGCAGGGAGTGGTAGGAGGGATGGAGAGCAATGTGGAATGTTAGTATCTGGATGGCAGGGAGTGGTAGGTGGGATGGAGAGCAATGTGGAATGTTAGTATCTGAATGGCAGGGAGTGGTAGGAGGGATGGGGAGCAATATGGAATGTTAGTATCTGGATGGTAGGGAGTGGTAGGAGGGATGGGGAGCAATGTGGAATGTTAGTATCTGGATGGTAGGGATTGGCTGGTGGGACGGAGAGTAATGTTGGATGTTAGTATCTGAATGGCAGGGAGTGGTAGGAGGGATGGGGAGCAATGTGGAATGTTAGTATCTGGATGGTAGGGATTGGCTGGTGGGACGGAGAGTAATGTGGGATGTTAGTATCTGAATGGCAGGGAGTGGTAGGAAGGATGGGGAACAGTATGGAATGTTAGTATCTGGATGGCAGGGAGTGGTAGGAGGGATGGGGAACAGTATGGAATGTTAGTATCTGGATGGCAGGGAGTGGTAGGTGGGATGGAGAGCAGTATGGAATGTTAGTATCTGTATGGCAGGGAGTGGTAGGAGGGATGGAGAGCAATGTGGAATGTTAGTATCTGAATGGCAGGGAGTGGTAGGTGGGATGGAGAGTAATGTGGAATGTTAGTATCTGAATGGCAGGGAGTGGTAGGAAGGATGGGGAACAGTATGGAATGTTAGTATCTGGATGGCAGGGAGTGGTAGGTGGGATGGGGAACAGTATGGAATGTTAGTATCTGTATGGCAGGGAGTGGTAGGAGGGATGGGGAGCAGTGTGGAATGTTAGTATCTGGATGGCAGGGAGTGGTAGGAGGGATGGGGAGCAATGTGGAATGTTAGTATCTGGATGGTAGGGATTGGCTGGTGGGACGGAGAGTAATGTGGGATGTTAGTATCTGAATGGCAGGGAGTGGTAGGAGGGATGGGGAGCAATGTGGAATGTTAGTATCTGGATGGTAGGGATTGGCTGGTGGGACGGAGAGTAATGTGGGATGTTAGTATCTGAATGGCAGGGAGTGGTAGGAGGGATGGGGAGCAATGTGGAATGTTAGTATCTGGATGGCAGGGAGTGGTAGGTGGGATGGAGAGCAATATGGAATGTTAGTATCTGAATGGCAGGGAGTGGTAGGAGGGATGGAGAACAATGTGGAATGTTAGTATCTGTATGGCAGGGAGTGGTAGGAGGGATGGAGAGCAATATGGAATGTTAGTATCTGGATGGCAGGGAGTGGTAGGAGGGATGGAGAGCAATGTGGAATGTTAGTATCTGGATGGCAGGGAGTGGTAGGAGGGATGGAGAGCAATGTGGAATGTTAGTATCTGGATGGCAGGGAGTGGTAGGTGGGATGGAGAGCAATGTGGAATGTTAGTATCTGAATGGCAGGGAGTGGTAGGAGGGATGGGGAGCAATATGGAATGTTAGTATCTGGATGGTAGGGAGTGGTAGGAGGGATGGGGAGCAATGTGGAATGTTAGTATCTGGATGGTAGGGATTGGCTGGTGGGACGGAGAGTAATGTTGGATGTTAGTATCTGAATGGCAGGGAGTGGTAGGAGGGATGGGGAGCAATGTGGAATGTTAGTATCTGGATGGTAGGGATTGGCTGGTGGGACGGAGAGTAATGTGGGATGTTAGTATCTGAATGGCAGGGAGTGGTAGGAAGGATGGGGAACAGTATGGAATGTTAGTATCTGGATGGCAGGGAGTGGTAGGAGGGATGGGGAACAGTATGGAATGTTAGTATCTGGATGGCAGGGAGTGGTAGGTGGGATGGAGAGCAGTATGGAATGTTAGTATCTGTATGGCAGGGAGTGGTAGGAGGGATGGAGAGCAATGTGGAATGTTAGTATCTGAATGGCAGGGAGTGGTAGGTGGGATGGAGAGTAATGTGGAATGTTAGTATCTGAATGGCAGGGAGTGGTAGGAAGGATGGGGAACAGTATGGAATGTTAGTATCTGTATGGCAGGGAGTGGTAGGAAGGATGGGGAACAGTATGGAATGTTAGTATCTGTATGGCAGGGAGTGGTAGGAGGAATGGAGAGCAATGTGGAATGTTAGTATCTGGATGGCAGGGAGTGGTAGGTGGGATGGGGAACAGTATGGAATGTTAGTATCTGTATGGCAGGGAGTGGTAGGTGGGATGGAGAGTAATGTGGGATGTTAGTATCTGAATGGCAGGGAGTGGTAGGTGGGATGGGGAACAGTATGGAATGTTAGTATCTGTATGGCAGGGAGTGGTAGGTGGGATGGAGAGTAATGTGGGATGTTAGTATCTGAATGGCAGGGAGTGGTAGGTGGGATGGGGAACAGTATGGAATGTTAGTATCTGTATGGCAGGGAGTGGTAGGTGGGATGGAGAGCAATGTGGAATGTTAGTATCTGAATGGCAGGGAGTGGTAGGTGGGATGGGGAACAGTATGGAATGTTAGTATCTGTATGGCAGGGAGTGGTAGGTGGGATGGGGAGCAGTGTGGAATGTTAGTAGCTGGATGGCAGGGAGTGGTAGGAGGGATGGAGAGCAGTGTGGAATGTTAGTATCTGGATGGCAGGGAGTGGTAGGAGGGATGGAGAACAGTGTGGAATGTTAGTATCTGGATGGCAGGGAGTGGTAGGAGGGATGGGGAGCAGTGTGGAATGTTAGTATCTGGATGGCAGGGAGTAGCAGGCAGGATGGGGAGCAGTGTGGAAACTGAGATTAGTACAGTAGCTTTTTAATGAAATAAGCTATTTCACATCTCTACTACTGTTTTCAAAGGGTTAAAATCTCCATTTAAAGGGATAGTAATACTTAAGATGTAAAAAAATATATGTTGTGGGGTTTATGTCCCTGAATAAAACAAGGGTACTCCCACTGCTGAGAGATATTTTATAACAAAATGATAACAGCTCAAACTTAAATTTTTTAGGTGCAATATCACAGTGGCCTGAAAATTTACAGTGGCGCTGTTGCTACACCATCATATGGACAGCTGTGGTCTGTAGACCATAAATCTCCATAGGATGGTGTAGCAACAGCGCCAGTGTAAATGTTCAGGCCACTGTGATATTGCACCAAAAAATTCAAGTTTGAGCTGTTATAATTTTTTAATAAAATATCTCTCAGCAGTGGGAGTACCCTTGTTTTACTCAGGGGGATAAACCCTACAACATATATTTTTTTTACATTTTAAGTATTACTATCCCTTTAAACCAACTGCAATTTTTTTTTACTTCCCTATAGTGCAAATGGTTTGCTCGAGAACTCCTCCATTTTTCTTTTGAACATTCTGCCCATCATGAACATTTTTAAATGAGGCAACTTCAGAGTGTCAGTGACAAGTTACTCAGTGCTATATTCAATAGAAAAAGTATTTTTTCATTACCTACGAGGAACTGCTCCTTTAACATGCTGTCATGCTGATCTTAATTTTATCCTAGGAGGTAATTCCCCTTGAATTATTATTATTATTAGTAGTAGTAGTAGTAGTAGTAGTAGCAGTAGCAATAACAGTAGTAGTAGCAGCAATAACAGTAGTAGTAGCAGTAGTAGTAACAGTAGTAGCAGTAGTAGTAGTAGTAGTAGTAGCAGTTGTTGTTGTTGTAACAGTATAAGTAGTAGCAGCAGCAGTAGTAGTATTAACATAAGTAGTAGTAGTAGTCACAGTAGAAGTAGTAGTAGTAATAATAACAATAGTAGCAGTAAAAGAAGTAGCAGTAACAGTAGTAGAAGAAGCAGTAGTATTAACAGTAGTAGTAGTAGTAACAGTAGTAGTAATAATAACAATAGTTGCAGTAAAAATAATAGCAGCAGCAGTAGTAGTGTCATAGCTTACCTTGTTTCCAGCGTCACCGCCTCAGCGACGCTCGGTGTCTTTCATCTGCAGACGCGAGGCTTCAGAGTGAAGCAGGCCTCTGTTTAATGCCATGCTTCCTGTAGTCTCTTCCTACCTACTTCCTTCCTCTGAGCCTGCTCCTCCTACCTACTTCCTGAGGAGGGGTATAAAGGGCAGTCTGAGTCCTGATTCAGGTGCCCTTGTGTTGTTGTTTAAAGCAGTTCTATTACCTTGGGCTCTGTGTATGACCTGGCTTGTCTTCCATCCAACCTGGTGCTGACCTGTGGCTCTGTCTGACTATTCTTTTGTCTGTCCCTATAGTGAACACCCAACCGAGTGCAGACCTGTGGCTCTGGCTGACTACCGGAACTTTGTATGACCTGGCTTGTCTGACTACCCTCTCTGGTGCTGACTTGTGGCTCTGTCTGACTATTCTTACATTTGTCCCTTGAACCTAGCAGACACCCAATCTAGTGCGGACCTGGGGCTCTGGCAGACTAGCTCTGATACTGACTGCAGGTGTGAGTCAGAAATCTCTCCATACTGAGGCAGGCGTGAGTCAGTATTCTCGCTACGTTGGATCAAGATCCTGTGTGCCTGTTCCTGTTCCTGGTTCCTGCAGAGACTACCAGTAGCTGAGGCCTAGTCTCCAGCAGTGGGGTCAAGCTTGGTAGCCTACTATTCCTGATAGCAGAGCTTGCTGGCTTGTAACCCTCTGCTTGTTCCTGTTGTGTTACTTGTGTCCTACCTTTCTTATATTATAATCATTGCATTTAACTATACCGTACTGACTCCTGAACATCTTTGGGGAATCGTGACAAGTAGTAGCAAAAGTAATAATATTATTGTTACTATTATTATCATTTATTTGTAAAATTCCAACAGATGCTGCAGCTCTGTACAACAGTTAAACAAGGTAATAAAATAATGTACAAGGGGAAAATACATATAAGGATATTTACAACCAACATTAAAAGGCATTGGAAGAAGGATAAGAGGGCCCTGATCACTTGAACTGACAGTCTATTGGAAATGACAGGGACTGATACAAAAGGTCTAAGGTGCCTCGTAGTCCAGACACAGATTGCAGCTCAATAGGGAGAGGAAAGTCAAAAGTGCAATAAGGATCTGTGGGGGAGAACATTTATCTCATAGTATCATGGAGGAATTCTCAGGAATGAGAGTAGTAGGGTGTGACTGGGTTGAACTGGAGGCAAGGAACATGGCTTGTTCCAGTGTAGGAGTAAAATAAGGGTGCAATGAGGTGCAGCCACAAAGCAGGATGAGTCGGAGGGGGGGAATGTTACAGGGGAAGGAAGCAGGCCTGTGTGAGATGCTAGCTGTGGAGGAGGTTACAATGGTGATGTTATGTTATGTGATAGGCTTACCAGTAGAGGTGGGTTTTGTGCAGGTTAGGGGGAGTCTGACAGAGCAAGGCAGAGACTTCCATACAGTGGAATCAGCAATAGAAAAGCCTTGTAGATGGGAGTCAGTTGTGGTAAATAGAGATGAGAAGAAGTGTAGGTCATTGTAAGAGTGGAGGGAACAGTTTGGGATGTATCGTAAGACTAGGACATAAATATAGACATTGTTGTTTAGTGCTTTGTAGTTTACAAACATACTCTTGAATTTGATTCTAGATGGAACAAACAGCCAGTGCAGGGACTGACAGAAGGCAATTTTCTTATTAGAGTAAGGGAGATTAACCTTGCAGAAGAATTGAAAACAGATTGGAGAGGGGGCAGCTGGGAAACAGGAGTGCCAGTTAGTAGAGTGTTGCAATAATCCAGAAGGAGATGATGAGGGCATTAATTAGGGTGTTGGTTGTATCTTGTGTGAGAAAGTGTCAGACGCATGGGATGTTTCTAAGATGAAGATGGCAGACTTTGGCAAGGGTGGGGATGTGGGAAATGAAAGAAAGGGCAGAGTCAAGGATGACTCCAAGGCAGGAGCTTGGGTGTGGAAGTTATAGGGGAGTCATTCAAAGTGATAAAAACTTTGTTTTATAGTATATCATATTTTAATGGATTTGAGTCCTTTTTATTTCTTTGGTGATAATGTCCCCTTTATAGGGCAACTATCGCTACAACAATGCCCTATCAGTAGATTTTCGGCACTGGGAGCAGACCAGATTGATGAATATAGGTCTAGAAATGGGGCAGAAGTTTGAGAGTCAGAGAAGAGTCCTTTGGAGATCCAGCAGGAAGAGAATGAATTAAGATACTAAAGTTTTACAGTTCAGTTTTCTTTTCTGTTTGATGAAGTCACTACAGACCCTTTGTTTCGGGCATGAAAACCAGACGTAGACACTATGTGAAATGTGTGCCAACCCAGGACATTGTGGCTGTGATCCACACAACTTCTGGGTTTCATTCCAGCTGAGGGGGTCAGTTTTTTGCTCCGCTCGAATGGCTTATAAGGAGCACAGTGCACCCCTGGGCGGTTTAGTAAAATATGAAAATTGCCCTTTAAATGACCAGGACATATGTATGTATGTATGTGTTATATCTTTATATAGCATAAAATAGTAATATGTTACCATAAATAAATGGAGCTAAAATAAGTGTCACAGTCATAAGAAACAATAGGAGAGGTTCCTGCCCCAAGGAGCTTACAGTCTAAATGGGTAATAGGAGACAGACAACAGGGTATGAGGGTGTCAAGTGCTGAGATTACAAGTGCTAGGTTTGGCCAAAGGTAGTGGATGGTGTTTGTGCTCCAGAAGATAAGATATCAGGGTAGACTTAAAGACAGTGGGAAGAGTGTTCTAGACATAGGGAGAGAGGTATGGAGTTCCATAGGTAGGGAGCAGAAAGTGAGAAAGGTTTGAGATGGGAGGGCAGAGGGTGTGGATGGTGCAAAAAGAAGAGTGTTATGTGCTGAGCGTAGGAGGTGGCAGGAACATAAGAGGAAATGAGTAGTGTTGAGCGAGCACCCCGATGCTCGGGTGCTCTGACCGAGCACCGCCGGAGGCTCGAGTGCTAGGCCGAGCACCCGAGCCCCATTGAATTCAATGGGGCGACACGAGCATTACACCAGGCACCCCCTGCTCTGATGAGGGGAGGGTGCCTGGTCAATGCCCCCCTTCATCTCCACAATGCCCCTCTTCCACAATGTCCCCCTTCCACAATGTCCCCCTTCATCTCCGCAATGCCCCCTTCATCTCCGCAATGTCCCCCTTCCACAATGTCCCCCTTCATCTCCGCAATGCCCCCTTCATCTCCGCAATGCCCCCCTTCCACAATGTCCCCCTTCCACAATGTCCCCCTTCCACAATGTCCCCCTTCCACAATGTCCCCCTTCATCTCCGCAATGCCCCCTTCATCTCCGCAATGCCCCCCTTCCACAATGTCCCCCTTCCACAATGTCCCCCTTCATCTCCAAAATGTCCCCCTTCATCTCCACAATGCCCCCTACCTCCAGTCCCTGGTGGTCCAGCGGAGCGTCTGTAAGATCTGTGCCTCCTTCCGGCACAGATCCCTGCCACCCGAACATGGCGGGCGAGCACATGGCGGTACTCGTACGAGTACCGCCATGTGCCGAGCAGAGCGATGCTCGAGCCGATCCGAGCATCGGCCGAGCATGCTCGCTCAACACTAGAAATGAGGGAAGAGATATAAGGAGGGTCAGTAGTGTGGAGAGCATTACAGGTAAGAAGAAGGACTTTTTAAGTGATACTGTCCTGAATAGGGAGCCATGTCAGGTGTGTAAGAATGATGTGAGCAGGTTCAGTTTTTGGGGAGCGGTTGGCGATTTGTGCAGCTGAGCTTAGGACAGATTGCATAGGGGAAAGATGGGAAGCCGGGAGACCAGTTAGTAGGACAGTGCAATAGTCTAAGCGGGACAGAATGAGGACATGCACAAGGATTTTAGTAGTTTTTTGGTACAGAACGGGTAGATTTTAGAAATGTTACAGAGAAAGAAGCAACAGGTTCTAGCCAGTGAATTAATGTGAGGGGTGAAGGAAAGGGAAGAATCAAATAGGGCCCCAAGGCAGTGTGCTGAGCTGACCGGATCAATGTCAGTTCATCAGCCGTAATAGTGAAGCTGGGTGTTGGGCAAGGTCTTGGAGGGAAAATGAGAAGCTTGGTTTTGGACATGTTTATCTTCAGATGACGGTGGGCCATCCAGGAAGGTATGGCCAAGAGGCAGTATGAAATTGGGAACTAAATATGAGTTGAAAAATTGGGTATCATCAGCATTTAGATGATACTTGAAGCCAGATGAATTAATACGTTCACCCAATGAAAGGGGGCACAAGGAGAAAAGTAACAGACCCAAAAAGGAGCATCGAGGCACCCCCACACACAGACGGACTGTAGAGGAGATGTTATTGCCCTAAGACACAAAAAAAGAAGATTGTGAGAGACAGGAGGAGAGAAAGTAATTTTTTTTATTTTGGCACATATATTGAAATGTTTTTTGTTGATTAAAACAATGTTAACCCTTTGAATGTGTGGCGTACCAGTCTGGCACTCAAAGGGTTAATCCCCATCACTTTAGTGTAAGACTCAAGCTCTCCCATAGAAAGCAACAAAAAAGTTGTGCTTTGGACACAGTTTCCATCTCCAAGAAATTCACCACTTACTGTTTCTCCCCAAAGGGTATTATCAATGTTAATCAAAAAAAGATTCGAGCTACAATACCTTTTGACTGAAGCAACTCTCAGCATTGGAAATGCACCTTGGGGGAAGATGCACTAAGTAGATATTGTCTTGGAGATGGAAGCACAAACCTCCGTATGTACTATGAATTAAGTGAATTAAGAGGGGGGTGTTGAATCTAAGGATTAGTATGTGTTAGTATGCAGGATTGTCCCACCCTTACACATAGCTAGAAACTTTACAAGCCTGAAGTCTGAGGCATTCTCTCTGCCCCCGCCCCCCATTTGCCCACTAAGGGAGCTGAGAGGATCCGTTCAGACGTCAGCACCACAAACAGCACTGAATAGGGCTCCTAAATGCGAGAATGGCAGAGGAGCTATATATCATACGTTGCTGCCTTTCTGTACTGAATGAAGCAGCTAAGCGGGCTATCTCATGATCAGCTGATGCAGGTAAACACAGGACTTGCAAGGCACTCTGTAGCTTTTACATCATCCTTTGTATAACAGCCTACATCTCTTCTCTATCCTGGCTCATATTCCCTATGGTCTCATAAAATCTTCCCAGAACCCCCATGGTTTTTGTCTCGGTGTAATTAAAGGTTGGCCTGGCAGATTCACTGTGAGAAAACCCAGGCTTGTCTTTAAGGATTAGGATAAGAGGCAAAGCCACTTCACCCTGCCCAGGTCAGCAGAGTCAGAATGACATTCATCTAGGCTGGTGATAACACTGGACTCCTATTGATCAGCATGGCTTTGTGTCCGGAGAACCATAAACTGTTAAGGGAACTAAATTAAAATTAAACTCTTTTAGTGCGGGAGAGTTATCCAAAGCATTGCAATTAACGCAAAGGGTTGGTTGTGTCACTCTAAGTTTTTAGCTAAATTTAAAGTGGAACTTTCATTAAAATTAAAGTGCCTCCCAAATCATTATTCACATAGCGATACGCATATCAATACTTAAGTCCGGCATTGAGAAATCCAACTTGTTTGGCAGGCGTCAGCGGGGACATCTTGCTGAAGAGGCATCTATGAGTCTGCGCTGTCCATCCAGCTCTTCCCTAGGACTGGTGAGGGGGAGTTTCATTATACCTTAAGGTACAGGAAGTGACTGATGGCACAGACACACAGATGCCGCTACAGCAAGATGCCTGCCGGTGAGTCTCCGATTAAGTTGGATTTCTCAATAATGCCAGATTTATCCAGTATAATGCTAGTATAGCTATGTATATCGCTATATGATTAATGATTTGAGGGGGCACTATGAAGGATCAAGATTAAGCATTTCATATGCGAAACGCGTTGATCAGATCGTTAGTGGCACCTTTCTGTCAACTGTACACCTGATCTGTTGCCCTGCCATACAGCTCACTACCCAGAACTATCTATGTTTTAAAAGGAACAATAAAGGTACTGTGTTATGTTTTTACTTCAGCCTTTTTGAGTTTTGGTTGTTACATTGGTGCGGTCATGAAGTTGTAATAGAATCTTTGATTCAGAAGGGAGAAGCCCAGACCGGCACATTATAATGGTCGACTCATGGTTTAGTTAGGTGTGAGCAATGATGATAACCAAAGAAAAATTGAAGTTGAAGATTGGTTCACGAATACACTGGAGCTGCTGTATTTACTATGAATGAATATAAGCAGAGCCTACAAACTGCGGTAATTTCTAATACTCCAGTGATCAGTAAGTGTGACTTCAAACAGAACTAATTAGCATACTAATCAGTGAATTAGAATACAGTGCCACTCACTGTGCCAATAAAACACAAAGAGTAATTTATCTAAAACTATTTGTTTTGCAGAAAATGACTAGTACAGCACAGAGACAGATTTTAAAATCGACTAAACATGTTAGGGTGACAGGTCTGCTTTAAAAGGAGTCAGCTGGGTCTTCTCTTAAAGAGACAGTGACCTTTTATTTTACCTTCCCATATTCTGCTAGAGTATCTTATATAAAGACAAACTGGCTTTAATTTTTATATTCTCTCTGTTTGCCCTGCAGGCAGAGCCGGATCATCCTACCTGGGAAATCTCCGGATCTGCCCTGGACACTGAATTACCGTGTCTCTGGGGATAGTATCTAATTCTCTGGCAATGGTGAGTTTCTTATCCTTCCTATCCTGTTCTGCCCACTTCCCACCCACTTCCCGCCCACTTTATGACACGCACATGTGCATGCCCTGCCCACCCAATTAAGCCCTAACCCTTTATGATGACATCCCCTGTTCGGCAGCACATGAGCCCTCATCGGCATACCTGGGAACTTTTGAGACAGGGCTACCCGGAGGGTAACCCTGTCAGTGCCGACCTGGGGGAAAATGACGCGATTCGCGTCATAAAAGGGGTGGGGCTTAGTCGCGAGGGGGGGGCGGGACAAAAAAAAACCCTGCAAAATGTATCTAAGAGGGCAGGGAGTGGGAGGAACCAGGCGGGACTGAACACAAGTGGGCAGAGTTTCTATTTAAACTCTGCCCACCGGGTGATCCACACATTGCCCCGGAGACCAGGTAATTCAGTCTAAAACCCAGAGAGTTGCCAGGTATGCTCATCGGTGGTTCAAAGAGAAGATGTTGCCAGGTATACGGATCATCCATTATGACAACCTAAGGTACTGCCTAGGGCCCAGCATGCAAGTGATGGTGATGCCGCAAACATCTTGTGTCAGATGCCCTTTTTGTTGAAACAGACCAGCATCATCCAGTCGTCCCCACTTAAACTACAGCCATAATGCCAGCACCTGCTAGCAGCACTCTGTGTCAAAAATACTGGATCAAGACATGTGGGGCCCCAAACTGGTACCTGATCTAGGGCCCTATGGAGCCTTATTCCATCTCTGCTCGCAGGTCACAGCACAGATATCGGCACTCACTGGAGCGAATGCAGAATTGTTATCCGCTCCATATATGTTCTATGTTAGCAAATCTGCAGCCAGTGGGCACAGAGTAAAGTGTTGACTCCTCCCTGCCCTGCAGATATCAGTGATCTGCAGGTGTAATGGAGAGAGAATAGGTGAGTTCTAAGTCATGGAACTTAGTTCACATAACTGTGAAGCCGCTCCCAATATTAAAAGGTATTATATTAACCCTTTACTGCCCCTTTAAATCAAATTAAGAGCTACTTACGCATAGGGTATAATTCCCCCTTTAACAAAATCCCCAGGAGAGTGCTTACTTGTTTAGGAGAGAAGGCAGAACAGATTTTAAGCCTGTAATCAGTGGACTAATGATAGCTTTCACTCTCATACATCTGTCACCGCCCGAAGGCTCTGCTGTTTTTAATATCATCCCTTGTGCCCTGAAGAGGTATCCAGGACACAATTTGGGAATTTTTATTAATGGCCTATATCCACAAAGACAAAAGTGGAGCATACTAACTGCACCAGAGGGGACAAATAAAAAAAATATCTGTTCCTTGAAAAGGGGCTTTTAAAGGGATAGTAATGTTTCAAAATAAAAGCAGCTCCAATTAATCTTCATAATATTTGGGCCATGGAGAGTTTTATTTCAATTCTGTCAGAGTTGTAGTACAAGAGTAATTGAATGATAAAGTATCCCCCTCCCGCCCGTTTTACTGATGTAACACTGCTCACCTCAGATGTGGAATCTGGTCTCTTGACCGGACAGTTCTCAGCAAGGGACAATCTTCTTACTGTGAGAACCCTGTCCCCTTGACAGGTCTTTTCCTTATGCTCACTGAAGATTGTTTCTCTCTGTGATCCATCCAGTCTTACTGATCTGGCTGAGCAGTGTTACATCAGTAAAAGGGGCGGGAGGGGGATACTTTATCATTCAATTACTCTTGAACTACAACTCCGTGGCTCAAATACTATGAAGGTTAATTGGAGCTGCTTTTATTGTGAAACATTACTATCCCTTTAATCCCTTGAATACCAGTCATGAGTGTTATATCCATAAAGGCAAAAGTACCGGTCAGAGATGTTGAGCTATGGACTAACTAGATACAAAATTAATCAGGCTCTATTGGAAAGGTACCCTACCCAGTGTGCAGTCTCTTACAGCTCACTAGTGCCTTTCACAGAGAAGAAATATCTTAAAGCACATCATATTAGTCCAACTAAAATGACAGTCCAGCTCTAGCGATAGACAATACTTTTCTGAACAAAAGAAACAGCCAATCCCAGCTGTACATTTCATTATTATTAGTGATGTACAACTGACTTCCTCAACCCCTTAAAGACTCCGTGAGGTACTATGACCATCACAGTCCTTAAATACTTAAGGACCGATGACGGTCATAGTACATCACATACTTTTTACTTACAGTGCTCCACGGGGAGCGCTGTAAGTAAAAATGGGGCCCTAAAATTGACCACTCCAAGACTGGAGCGATCTCTTTCAGGCTGCAAAGCGGTGTGCCGATACACACAACAGGTCACATGTACCAGCACATCGGCAAAGATCAAAGCGATCCTTATGGGATGGAAATGTCCCAGGACCACTGGTCCTTAAAGGGATAGTAATACTTCATTTTATCTTTATTTTATTTTCTAGGCATTAAAAAAACATGAAGAACGATATAAGTCTTATCTCTCAAACCTTTATGGTTTAAGAGATATTCACAAGCAAAGTTTCCCCTCCCGCCCCTTTTACCTAGTGTAAGCCATCTCTTCTCAGATGTGGAATGCAGTCCATAGACCAGACAGATAACAGCAGGGGACAATCTTCTTCCTATGAGAACAATGAAGGCCCTGCCCCCCCTTGACAAGTTTTTCAGGTTTTTCCCTTATCTTAATTGAAGATTGTCCCTCTCTGCAGTCTACCTGGGCACCTCCCTTCTGATCTGGCTGAGCAGTGTTACATCAGTAAAAGGGACGGGAGAGGGATACTTTATCTTTCAATTACTCTTGAACTACAACTCTGACAGAACTGAAATAACACTTTCCAAAGTCCAAATACTATGTTGATTAATTTGAGCTGCTTTTATTATGAAACATTACTATCCCTTTAATCGAACTAAAATGACAGTCCAGCTCTAGCAATAGACAATACTTTTCTGAACAAAAGAAACAGCCAATCCCAGTTATACATTTCATTATTATTAGTGCTGTACAACTGACTTCCTTAGCCCTTTGAGTGCCAGAAGGGTACATTGTGTACCCCTCTGGCACTCAAAGGGTTAAGCACTGTGAGCAAGGGGTCCACATCTGGATTCCCTTGTTACCTTTAGGGTGATACAACCTAAGGATAATTTGTATATGCATACAAACTAGTTAAGTGCCTCTGACCAGTACTTTTGCACATGCAAATTAGCCTTAGGGTAACAGGGGATAATTTACATTCACAAACAAACTGCTGGGACATGATGTGGACCACTTGCTCGCATGAACATGATGTCCTGGATTGGGTAACTCTTTGAGTGCTAGCAGGTATCTGCTGCATTGCTTTGTAATGTGTTGGATACCCCTATGGTACTCAAATGGTTAAAAATGTTACTACTTTAGCCAAGGAGTAAAGGCATATCATTATTGGCCATTAGGATTTTTAACCAAAAACAGATAAGTGAAGGGTTAGTGTTAGGGTATGTTAGTTTGCCTTTAAATAAAACAAATCTTAAAAAAATCTTTACTAATGACTCTGAAAGATTGTATCAATTGGTGTCTAATTCCTGAGCACTTCAGGCTGCAGAACTCTAAGTGAAGTGTGTCAGGGGAACATTTGGGTTGCGGAGAATCATTTGTTTGTCATAGAAAGTGTGACACAGGCCAGATGCAACCCCCCAACCCCCTCTTTGTCTGCCACTGATTGTGCTCTGTCCCATGTGCAGATGACAGGTCAAGTCAGTGCAGCTGCACCCGGGAGTACAATGGGAACATTTAACATGGCTTCTATGTATTGTTCTGATACAAAAAAATCTGTGGAATATCTAAACTGGAAGACCAGTAGCAAGCGCTCGAGACATTGCTAGGCAGGGAACAAGAGAAAGAAAACTCCAAGTGGAACTCATTATTTTATATGTGTAACTTCTATAATGACCTAGACCCACACCTCCTCATCATTTTATATGTGTCACTTCTATAACATCCTAGACCAACACCTCCTCTTCATTTTATATCTGTCACTTCTATAACGTCCTAGACCCATGCCTCCTCATCATTTTATATGTGTCACTTCTATTATGTTCTAGACCCACACCTCTTCATTATTTTATATGTGTCACTTCTATAATGTTCTAGACCCACACCTCCTCATCATTTTATATGTGTCACTTCTATAACGTCCTAGACCAACACCTCCTCATCATTTCATGTGTCACTTCTACAATGTCCTAGACCAACACCTCCTCATCATTTTATATGTGTCACTTCTATAGTGTCCTAGACCAACATATCCTTATCATTTTATATGTGTCACTTCTATAATGTCCTAGACCAACACCTCCTCATCATTTTATGTGTGTCACTTCAGTAACGTCCTAGACCAACACCTCCTCATTATTTTATATGTCACTTCTATAACGTCCTAGACCCATGCCTCCTCATCATTTTATATGTGTCACTTCTATTATGTTCTAGACCCACACCTCTTCATTATTTTATATGTGTCACTTCTATAATGTTCTAGACCCACACCTCCTCATCATTTTATATGTGTCACTTCTATAACGTCCTAGACCAACACCTCCTCATCATTTCATGTGTCACTTCTACAATGTCCTAGACCAACACCTCCTCATCATTTTATATGTGTCACTTCTATAGTGTCCTAGACCAACATATCCTTATCATTTTATATGTGTCACTTCTATAATGTTCTAGACCCACACCTCTTCATCATTTTATATGTGTAACTTCTATAATGTCCTAGACCCACACCTCCTCATCATTTTATATGGTTCACTTCTATAACGTCCTAGACCAACACCTCCTCATTATTTTATGTGTCACTTCTACAATGTCCTAGACCAACACCTCCTCATCATTTTATATGTGTCACTTCTATAGTGTCCTAGACCAACATATCCTTATCATTTTATATGTGTCACTTCTATAATGTTCTAGACCCACATCTCCTAATCATTTTATATATGTAACTTCTATAATGTCCTAGACCAACACCTCCTCATCATTTTATGTGTGTCACTTCTGTAACGTCCTAGACCAACACCTCCTCATTATTTTATATGTGTCACTTCTATAGTGTCCTAGACCCACAAATCCTCATTATTTTATATGTGTCACTTCTATAATGTCCTAGACCCACACCTCTTCATCATTTTATATGTGTAACTTCTATAATGTCCTAGACCCACACCTCCTCATCATTTTATATGGTTCACTTCTATAACGTCCTAGACCAACACCTCCTCATTATTTTATATGTGTAACTTCTATAATGTACTAGACCCACACCTCCTCATTATTTTATATGTGCAACTTCTATAACGTCCTAGACCAACACCTCCTCATTATTTTATATGTGTCACTTCTATAACGTCCTAGACCAACACCTCCTCATCATTTTATATGTGTAACTTCTATAACGTCCTAGAACCACACCTCCTTATTATTTTATATGTATAACTTATATAGTGTCCTAGACCCACACCTCCTCATCCACACCTCCTCATCATTTTATATGTGTCACTTCTATAACATCCTAGACCAACACCTTCTCCTCATTTGATATGTGTAACTTCTATAACGTCCTAGACCCACACCTCCTCATCATTTTATATGTGTCACTTCTATAACGTCCTAGACCAACACCTTCTCATTATTTTATATGTGTCACTTCTATAACATCCTAGACCCACACCTCCTCATTTTATATGTGTCACTTCTATAACGTCCTAGACGCACACCTCTTCATCATTTTATATGCATAACTGGGAATTTTACATGTTGCTCTGCCCGGAAGGGGACTCCTTTTATGCTGCTGGGGGAATCTATGATGCGATTCATACAAAAGGGGGTGTGGCTTAATCATGAGTGGGGGCAGGGCTTCACAAACCTGGGGTAGGAGAGGAAATGGGTGAAAGAGACGGGGAAGGAGCATATGTGGGTAGAGTTTCAGAGGAATCTCCCCACATCCAGAGAATCAGCTTCTGCCCCGGAGACCTGGTAATACAGAGGCAAATCCGGCCTCTCCGGGGCAAAACCAGAGAGTTCCCAGCTATGTTTATATGTATAACTTCTGTAACTTCCTAGACATACTCCTCCTCATTATTTTACATGTGTAACATTGGTAACATCCTAGACCCACACCTCCGAGGCCCACACTACAGCCAATCTAGCCTCCATAAAGATATTGAGACTCCCTAGTCCTAAGAATATCTAATGAGTTATAGGCAGGAAAGCAATGCTTCAATGCTGTGGGAAAAGCCAGTAGGATACTAGGCTGTAAAAGGTATTAGAAAGGGAGGACTACAACTGGTACTTTACAGACTACTTGTTGGAGCTCATGTAGAGTACAGTGTAAAGTTTGGGAGACTATGAGGCTGATACATTAAGAGGAACTGGAGCAATTTTGGTTCAAACTAACTGCACCAGAGGGAACAAACAAAAAAAAATCCCCAAATTCCCTTTGAATGTGATGTGCATTTCTCTCTAGCACTTAATGGGTTAAACAGCCCCATTTTAGTTAATGTGAATTTAGGGATTTTTTTTCTTTTGTAGTTTGTTTACCCCAATTCTTCTTAGTACATCCTCACATTTTATAGTTTACAACAAACAGTGGCTCCCCAGCTGCTGGGGACGACAATACCTGGTTGGGGATGATGGAAGTTGTAGTTCCCAACAGCTGAAGAGCCAAAGCAGTGTTACATCAGTAAAAGGGATGGGAGGGGGATACTTTATCATTCGATTACTCTTGAACTACAACTCTGACAGTATTGAAATAACACTCTCCATGGCACAAATACTATGATAATTTATTGGAGCTGATTTTATTGTGAAACGTTACTTTCCCTTTAAGCACTGACCCTTAGCTTTTTCCTAATCTGCTGCAGTACCTGTTATCTCCATGAACCTAGAGTTGATTTCATAAAGTTCCTTCACAAAGTGGCCTGGTGCGTATGCAGCCCTACGCATTTCACTCAGGACAGGAGTCACGTAATTCACTGATAGTTACTGGGATGTTTTATGGCGAAGAGGGACCTCAATCAAACTACTGCCTTGTGTATCGTGGGAGATAATGCATCCATTGCATGTGACCCAGGGAAGATCTTTATCCAAACTCAACTCTTAAGGTTTAACCCTTTGAGTGCCAGAGGAACTCAAAGGGTTAATGTTCAAAGGAAGACCAGTGTGATACTGGTTCAAACCAGCTGCACCATAAGGGAGTAGTGAAAATGTCCATTGATTTAAATGAGGATTTTAAGTAATTAAAAACAAAACTCTGCTTCTTATCTAAGCTGCTTACTATAACAATGTGTGCCCAGCCCTAAGCCTTTTACTCAGGACAGGACACACATAATTCACTGATTATCAGGGCAGAGTTTCCCAATAGGCAGAGAAGGCATCTTCCTAGAACTCCAGATTTTGAGAGTCTCCTCAGCTGTGCTAGCCACACCCACATTCTGAGTTGTGGGTGTGGCCAGAAACATTTTCAGTGTCCCTGCACCAGTTTTATACCCCCTTTACAGGTTATTATTTAACCCCTTGGATACTAGAGAGACCTCCAATGTAATGGTTCACAATGCATTGGAAGTGTCTCTCTCTAGCAACCAAACAGTTAAAGTTTTTTTTGGTCCTTGTTTGTTGTGGGCCAAGAGTATTTTCTGTGTCAGGAAACGGTGGATGATACTGGAGGCGGAGTCAGGTGAGGATTGGGTGGGTGGGGTCATAGGAGGAGTTAAGGGCACCTAGTGTGCCATGCCTTGCCCAGGGGCACCTGGGATGTAAATCCAACACTACTAGTTACTGAGATGTTTTTTGTAGAAAAGGGGCCTGAAATGACTGACTTGTTTATCCCAGGAGATAAGTTGCTTACTATAAGAGAGATTTAAAGGGATAGTAATGTTTCAAAATAAAAGCGGCTTTAATTAATCCTCATAGTATTTGGGCCTTGGAGAGTGTTATTTCAATACTGTCAGAGTTGTAGTACAAGAGTAATTCAATGACAAAGTATCCCCCTCCCGCCCCTTTTACTGATGTAACACTGCTCACCTCAGATCAGAAGGGAGGTGTCCAGGTAGATTGTAGAGAGGGACAATCTTCAATTAATATAAGGGAAAAAGCTGAAAAACCTGTCAGGGGGCAAGGCTTTCATTGTTCTCACAGTAAGAATATTGTCTCTTGCTGTTACCTGTCTGGTCAAGCAACCAGATTCCACATCTGAAGTGAGAAGTGTTACACTAGGTAAAAGGAGCGGGAGGGGAATACTTTATCATTCAATTACTCTTGAACTACAACTCTGACAGTACTGAAATAACACTCTCCATGGCTCAAATGCTATGAAGATTAATTGGAGCTGCTTTTATTATGAAACATTACTATCCCTTTAAAGAGGAACTATACTGTAAAAGTGTCACTCAATTTGTTAATCACAGTGGTTCCCAAACTGAGGCATGAGGCACTTCCTAGGGAGATCAAGGCTTTGATTTCAGCACCAATTGGTTGCATTGCTGTGCAGTAATCATATTGTTAAGTGGCCGCGGTTGGAAGTTTTGGAAAGGTTGGTTCAAAGGAAAGTTGTCGACAGAACAGTCCGCCATGTACATAATTGTGGTGCTTGTAAGTTTCACACGGAGCCTACGTGTATTGGTTTGTAGAAATGTTGGCAGCAAATAAGATAATTTATTAAAGGGTTAGTAATGTCTGAAATTAATAACAAGCAATATTGTAGTTATTAAAAAAATAAAGGGTTAGTAATGTCCCCCCAAAAAATCTTAGACTTTTGTAGAGCTTCAAAAATAAACTCTATGGCAAAAATCCCATTTCTCAAACCACTACGGTTTGAGAGATATTCGCATTGAAAGTTCCCCCCCTCCCTCCCCTTCTTCTGACATCAGTGCTGCGCTGACAACAGGAGATCCCAGTCTGGGGACCAGCCGGCAGCTCTGCAGCAGACCCGAAATAGCATTATTGGAAAAGAATTACTTTATTGGAAAGGTCTACAAAGTGTGCCTGGTTTGCAAGCACACTTTGTAGACCGTTCCAATGAAGTAATTCATTTTTAAATAACGCAACGTCGGCTCTGCTGAAGAGCCTCCTCGAGTCGCACAACTTGAATCTCCTGCTGTCAGCTTTACAGCTGACAGCAAGGGAAGGGGAGGGAGGGGGAAATTTGAAAGCGAATATCTCTCAAACCATAGGATTTGTGCCATAGAGCTTATTTTTTGAAGCTCTACAAAACTCTAAGTATTTTTTTTGGGGACATTACTGACCCTTTAACTGGTACAAGTCCTATCTCTCAAACCTTTATAGTTTGAGAGATATAAGGTTTTAACGGTCCCTCCTCCCTTCCCTTTCACTGAAGGAGATTCGAGTCTTGCGACCTGACAGCAGCTCTTCAGCAGAGCCGGAATACCGTAATCTAAAAAAGAAATTGGAACGGTCTACAAAGTGTGCTTGCAAACCAGGCACATTTTGTAGTCCATTCCAATAAAGTATTTCTTTTTAGGTAGAGCTATTTCGGCTCTGCTGAAGAGCCCGGGGCCAGAATCTCCTTCTGTCAGCTTGGCAGCTGACATCAGTGCAACTAGGGAGGGAGGAGGAACTTCAAAACCTTATATCTCTCAAACTACAAAAGGTTTGAGACGGACTTGGACCAGTTAATTTAATTTTTTTAATATCTAAAATATTACATGTTAATGTAATAAACATTACTAGCCCTTTAATGACTGAAATACCAAGATTAAATGTATTTTCAGTTAAAAAAGAAAGGGGGCAGGGGATCATCAGGATCTGGTGAAATCCGAAAGGTTTGGATACCACTGAAATATCAGAAGGACTTGGCTCGGTCATTGTCTTTCAAACATCAGTTATCTCTATATGCTCTTTTTGTATGCATCTGCATGAGGTCCTGTATGATTCATGATGGAGACATTGTCAAATCAGTCCTTTTGTACCAACCTCCCCCCCCCCCTTATACCCATCGTAACCACTGGATGAGCTGAAAACAAGGCCACGGCATTTATTACAGCACTAAAACCTCATCTGTAAATACACAAACATTTATTACACAGGTGTCAAACTGGCATTTATTTTAATGACATTTTAATGCCCTAGTGATTAATAATTACCTAACACAACAATGCGTATCAGTGCATGTTATTAACTAGCTGACTGAAGGCCATGCCACCATCCTCCACAAACGGTTTGAATGTGGTAAGTGGTAGCCCAGGAGCCAGAGGAGTAACTAGAAGCCACCGGGCCCTGGTGCAAGAATTGCCATGGGCCCCCCCCCCGACCACATTGGCCCCCTTCATCTCCACATTGCCCCTTCCACAATGCCCCCTACATCTCCACATTGCCCCTTCCACAATGCCCCCTTCATCTCCACAATGCCCCTTCCACAATGCCCCCTTCATCTCCACAATGCCCCCCTTCATCTCCACATTGCCCCTTCTATCAATGCCCCCTTCATCTCCACAATGCCCCTTCCACAATGCCCCCATCATCTCCACAATGCCCCTATCACAATGCCCCCATCTCCACATTTCCCCTTCCACATTGCGCCTTCATCTCCACATTGCCCCTTCATCTCCACATTTCCCCTTTATCTCCACAATGCCCCTACCTCCAGTCCCTGGTGGTCTAGCGGTGTGGCTTAACAGATCTGTGCCTCCTTCGGCACAGATCTCTACTACTGAAGCTCCCGCGCACCGCTCTAGTAATGCAGAGGCTGAGCTGCTGATGCGGGCGAGGGGGTTGCAGGGGGCGGCCGGGCCTCTGGAATGATGGGCCCGGTCGCAGGTGCGACCGCTGCGACCCCTATTGTTACGCCACTGCCAGGAGCCATAGGCATAGTTTTTCCCAGAAAGTACCCTGCTCCCTGAAGAACCTTATACACCAGGGATAGAAACAGTATAAGCATCACCCAGGGACCCAACTGCTACCATCACAACCCCAAACCTGAATGCATTTGCATGTATATACACCTACGATATGCACACCAATTCATGCCCACAGGGAGGGTGAGTGTGAATCTCCTTCCTCACTGCAATCTCTCTACTCACAATATGGCTGCAGTTACCCACAATCTCCGGCACACAATAAACTCTGGGACCACCACTTTTCTTCCATTAACCAATCTCCAGCTAAGACTAACAGTCATGGATCCTCTCTTCGTCTGGTCTTCCTTCTGCGATGGTGCAGGACAATATAGATTACTGTATAGAGGAACTCCTATATAGGTAAGTGCTTCTGTTACACGTAGTAATTATATAGATATGCCTGACTGCTGTATGATGGACTCCTACCTAGATAAGTGCTTCTGTTACACACAGTAATTTTATAGCATTTCCACAGAGGCTTCATATTATGCTATAATCCTTCTCCACTGCTCCATTCAGCAGCAAAGATAACTTTATTGCTACATACACAATAATTATATAGATACACCTGACTGCTGTGTGATGGACTCCTACCTAGGTAAGTGCTTCTGTTACACACAGTAATTATATAGATACGCCTGACTGCTGTGTGATGGACTCCTGCCTAGGTAAGTGCTTCTGTTACACACAGTAATTATATAGGTACGCCTGACTGCTGTATGATGGACTCCTACCTAGGTAAGTGCTCCTGTTACACACAGTAATTATATAGATATACACCTGACTGATGTGATGGACTCCTACCTAGGTAAGTGCTTCTGTTACACACAGTAAATATATAGATACACCTGACTGCTGTGTGATGGACTCCTACCTAGGTAAGTGCTTCTGTTACACACAGGAATGATATAGATACACCTGAATGCTGTGTGATGGACTCCTACCTAGGTAAGTGCTTCTGTTACACTCAGTAATTATATACATACACCTGACTGCTGTATGATGGACTCCTACCTAGGTAAGTGCTTCTGTTACACACAGTAATTATATACATATACCTGACTGCTGTATGATGGACTCCTACCTAGGTAAGTGCTTCTGTTACACACAGTAATTATATACATATACCTGACTGCTGTATGATGGACTCCTACCTAGGTAAATGCTTCTGTTACACACAGTAATTATATACATACACCTGACTGCTGTGTGATGGACTCCTACCTAGGTAAGTGCTTCTGTTACACACAGTAATTATATAGATACATGTGACTGCTGTGTGATGGACTCCTACCTAGGTAAGTGCTTCTGTTACACACAGTAATTATATAGATACACCTGACTGCTGTATGATGGACTCCTACCTAGGTAAGTGCTTCTGTTACATACAGTAATTACATAGATACACCTGACTGCTGTATAATGGACTCCTACCTAGGTAAGTGCTTCTGTTACACACAGTAATTACACAGATACACCTGACTGCTGTATAATGGACTCCTACCTAGGTAAGTGCTTCTGTTACACACAAATATATAGATATACCTGAATGCTAATGGACTCCTACATGGGTACATTCTTACTGGTAGCTGGAGTAGTGGTTAAAACAGAAAATTAAAGGACGCAAGGGACATTTTTAAAGCTATTGTGAGGATGAAATAGATCTGATAACAGCACATTCAAATGACTCATGGTTCAAAAGAGCAACATCCGAATCTGGCCCACATGAAAACGGTGGTGGCTGTGATGTATAGTTCAAAGCCCTGTGTCTGTCCTTTTCATTCCTTTGCTCACTTCCCGACTCTCCCTGTTGGTGCAGTCTCCCCATGCTGAGCAGGACACAGTGGGAAGGGTTGTAACCGTATCCCCTGCATCAGCGTAATTTAGAACAGCAGTAAGTGTAATCCAAGAGCGTTTGTAAATTATGGGAGTTGTAGTCCAGCTTTTTTTTAGATTATGTTGTGCTACGAGTGTGATCATCAGTTCCCTTACACTTTGTACATAAGCAAACATTGTGCTCTGTTTCCGCACGGGGAGACCGCATGTACGAAGTGTAAGGGAACTAATGATCACACTCGTACCGCCACATAGTCTAAAACAAGTTGGACTACAACTCTCATAATTCACAAACGCTGTTGCTTTACAACTACTGGTATTCTAAACTACGTAGGGGATACGTTTAAAATCCTTCTGACTGTGTCCTGCTCAGCACAGGGAGAGCACACCAACAGGGAGAGATGGGAAGTCAGCAAAGGAATGAAAAGGACAGACAGAGCATTGAACTGTACATTGCGGTCACTTAAAGTGTTAGTAATGTCTAAAAAAAAGTTTTTTGCATTTAGAAGAGCTTAAAAAGCTGATCTAAATGCAAAACACCGTATCTCTCAAACCGCTATGGTTTAAGAGATACGGGCGTTTAAAGTTCGCTGTTTCCTACTGACAGCTGTAAAGCTGTCAGCAGGAGATTTGTGTCGGTCGACACGGAGGCGCTTGAGAAGTGGCGAGATCTCGTTACTTACAAGGAATCCCTTCATTGGAATGGTCTAAAACGTGTGCCAAGACGTCATTAACATAGTGAACCTGCAAACATTGCCTAAATACATTAAATAAATGGTGGACTATATGGGGTAATTGTTTCTTATCTACAGTCAAATTCTATGTGTCCTAATTTCAATGACAAACCAAGATCATTGTGTAATGGAAATAAGAACAAGGAATTTCCATCACCCTATGACCACACGGTCTGACCTCCAGACAGTACAGATGGTCAGTGCTAAGACCCAGGGTGAACTGGAATGTCTGTGGGTCTAGTAATATACAGGCAGTGATCATTTAGCTCACCCCAAGCAATTATCATGCAGATTACAGGCGCTGATCCTCCTCCAAACATTGTCCTTTCCATACAAGCCACCAGCCAGAAAGGTTGTTCTTTCAAGGCCTCATTGTGTGTCGCCTTCTGTCAGGATCCTATTATCAAGAAGCCGGGCCGTGATTTTTCTCTCATTTCCCCCTTTCAACAACGGTCACGTGTATTATTTTTTAATGAACTTCTGGTATTTGTCTCACTTTCTATTGGATACTGAGAGTTAATTTTAACAGACAGAAGCAAATAAGGTCAGCCATAAGCTGTGTGAGACATTACTATCCCTTTAACTCTCTGAGTGCCAGAGGGGTAACGCAATTCATTGCTTTGCAATGCTTTGCGTTCCTCCCTGGCACTCAAAGGGTTAAAGGGATAGTAATGTCTCACAATAAAAGCAGCTCCAATTAATCTTCATAGTATTTGGGCCATGGATAGTGTTATATCAATACTGTCAGAGTTATAGTTCAAGAGTAATTGAATCATAAATATCACTCTCCCGCCCCTTTTACTGATGTAACACTGCTCACCTCAGAGCAGCAAGACTGTCTGGATGGATCGCAGAGAGAGACGATTTTCAGTGATCATAAGGAAAAACCTGAGAAACCTGTCAAGGGGGCAGGGTTTTCCTTATGATCACAGTAAGAAGATTGTCACTTGCTATGACCTGTCCAGTCAAGTGACCATATTCCACATCTGAGGTGAGCAGTGTTACACTAGGTAAAAGGGGCGGGAGGGGGATATTTTATCATTTAATTACTCTTAAACTACAACTCTGACAGTATTGAAATAACACTCTCCATGGCCCAAATACTATGAAGATTAAAGGGATAGTAACCCCCCCCAACAACTGGACGGCAAAATACAGGAATCAGAGAAACATACCGAACGCACATAGTCCCATCTCTCAAACCTTTAAGGTGTGAGAGATGTAAGGCAAGAGAGACCTCCGCTCCCTTCCCCTTCTCATACGTCCGCTGTATAGCAGACGTCATGAGATCCGGCTTCCAGCATCAGACGGCGGCTCTGCAGGAGCGCTGTTATCTACATATCTCCATATTATTACTTCATGGGTATGGTCTAAAACATGTGCCTGGCTTGCAAGCACATGTTGTAGACCATTCCTATGAAGTAATTATACGGAGATATGTAGATGTCAGAACTCCTGCAGAACCGCGGAAAGTCGGCCGACCGGATTCTGCCTCTGACAGCTTTACAGCTCGTCAGGCAGAAGGGGGAGGGACCAGAGGACTCTCTTGCCTTACATCTCTCAAACCATAAAGGTCTGAGAGATGGGACTACGTGCGTTCGGTATGTTTCTATGATTCCTGTATTTTGCCGTCAAGTTGTTGGGGGGGGGTTACTATCCCTTTAATTGGAGATGCTGTTTTTGTGAAACATTACTATCCCTATAAGGAACAAAATGTGTGCAATGCACAAGCACATTGACACATTCTATATGCATCTGTGGAACAGATCCGCAGACACACTTTCGTGCATGAGCTGAACCAGAATTGCCTACAAAGCTCCCTGTGTGTGTCCACATCCTGCAGGCCAGGGAAGTTTTGTACTAGGCAAGTCCTCTCTTACACATTTTAAATTAGTAGTGTGGTCTATTGTTTTTAACCCCTTAAGGACCGGTGCGTGCACTAGTGGCCGGAACTTGAGGACCACGGGGCTTTTTTATTTTTTTTTTTAACTTCTGCTTCAGGGCTTCTGGAGCAGCGTGCAGCTGCGCCGGGAGCCCTGAACTCCATTACGTGCCAGGACCGTCACTGGTCCCTAAGTGCCGGAACGCCATGATGGTCCTGGCATGTTAATGGTCCTGAAGGGGTTAATTGCATACACTGAGTTATAGAATTAGCTTCGCATTACTTTATAACATGTTCATCCGCTTTCTCAAGCCTAGAATTTTAATTTATTTTAATGTTAGATAGGATTAAAGGTGCAGTAGGGTAGGTACTTGCCAGAACATGAGATACCTTGACGGGGTTGGCAAGCTTACATTCTTTGGCCAAATGATGGACTAAATTCTCAATTTTTAATAGTAACAGTTTAGTATATATACCTAGGTTAGTAAAAATATATACACATTTTTATTATATATGCCTAAGTCAGGGCACACGTTTACACATAGGTATGGAGGAGCGCAGGTCTGTCCTTTGTCTTGTGTGTGTGTGACCGCACATGCGCAGTAGAGACTGCCGGAACGGTGCAGTCATGTGCAGTAGAGACTGCCGGAACGGTGCAGTCATGCGCAGTAGAGACTGCCGGAACGGTGCAGTCATGTGCAGTAGAGACTGCCGGAACGGTGCAGTCATGCGCAGTAGAGACTGCCGGAACGATGCAGTCATGTGCAGTAGAGACTGCCGGAACGATGCAGTCATGTGCAGTAGAGACTGCCGGAACGATGCAGTCATGTGCAGTAGAGACTGCCGGAACGATGCAGTCATGTGCAGTAGAGACTGGGCAAAGGTGCTGTTCCGGAGTGGGGCGCTCCAAATGGCTCACCGCAGGGGCCGCTGGGTAGCCCGTGTACATAGGCTTTCATACTAGTATATATATATATATATATATATATATATATATAAAACCCCATTATGGCAATACTTTGTTGCATGCTCAGAATGGTCACCCACTCCCTCTTCGAGAAACTGCAATACTAAATGGATGATGAACAGAAATCTATAGAACTCTTAGAAACAGACATGAAACGAGTTCTGGTGAACCTGGAGATTTAACTGCTATGTGTATCACAGGTAATATAGGCAGGCTTGCTCCTATATAAAATATGGACACAATGGTACATATGTATTAAGGGATAGTAACATTTAGTTTGGCGAAAAAATATATGGTAGTGTTTAAACTCCTGAGTAAGGGTACCCCCCACATCTGACAGATGTTTTATTTAAAAATTATTGCAGCTCAAACATCTTAGGTGCATTATCTGAATGGCCTGAAATTGTATAGTGGCGCTGTTGCTATACCATACTATGGAGGTTTATGGTCAGCGGCCCAGAGCCCTCCATAGGATGGTGTATTAACAGCACCACTGTACAATTTCAGGCCATTGTGGTACTGCATCTAACAAGTTCAAATGGGAGCTGCAATACCATTTGAATAAAACACCTCTTAGCAGTCGGGGGTTCCAGCATGTCCTGGAGAGTTTACAGTAAAGGGTTACATATTTCCACAAATAGAGAAACATTATATATACAGACTCATAAACATACATACATACTAAAAATTTATATACAGTTACATATTGTATTTAAATATAAAGAAGAGGTTATTTTTAAGGATTTTAGACTGGAAGAAGATCTGATTTTTTGCAGGTAGGTTATTCCAGACTTTCGGATCTCTGAAGGAGAAGGCAGTTCGACCGGCATATTTCTTGTAATGTGGGATACTCAATGAGTTGCTGGCAGTGGAGAAGAAGTTATAGTTAGTATGGAGATCTGGAGTGATCATACTGCTCAGGTAGTGTGGAATAGTCAATGAGTTGTTAGCAGTGGAGGTTATAGTTAGTATGGAGATCTGGAGTGATCATACTGCTCAGGTAGTGTTGACTAGTCAGTGAGTTGTTAGCAGTGGAGCAGAGGTTATAGTTAGTATGGAGATCTGGAGTGATCATACTGCTCAGGTAGTGTGGAATAGTCAGTGAGTTGTTAGCAGTGGAGTGGAGGTTATAGTTAGTATGGAGATCTGGAGTGATCATACTGCTCAGGTAGTGTGGAACAGTCAGTGAGTTATTAGTAGTGGAGCAGAGGTTATAGTTAGTATGGAGATCTGGAGTGACCATACTGCTCAGGTAATGTGGAATAGTCAGTGAGTTGTTAGCAGTGGAGGTTATAGTTAGTATGGAGATCTGGAGTGATCATACTGCTCAGGTAGTGTTGACTAGTCAGTCAGTTGTTAGCAGTGGAGCAGAGGTTATAGTTAGTATGGAGATCTGGAGTGACCATACTACTCAGGTAATGTGGAATAGTCAGTGAGTTGTTAGTAGTGGAGGTTATAGTTAGTATGGAGATCTGGTGTGATCATACTGCTCAGGTAGTGTGGAATAGTCAGTGAGTTGTTAGTAGTGGAGGTTATAGTTAGTATGGAGATCTGGAGTGATCATACTGCTCAGGTAGTGTGGAATAGTCAGTGAGTTGTTAGTAGTGGAGGTTATAGTTAGTATGGAGATCTGGAGTGACCATACTGCTCAGGTAATGTGGAATAGTCAGTGAGTTGTTAGTAGTGGAGTTTATAGTTAGTATGGAGATCTGGTGTGATCATACTGCTCAGGTAGTGTGGAAAAGTCAGTGAGTTGTTAGTAGTGGAGGTTATAGTTAGTATGGAGATCTGGAGTGATCATACTACTCAGGTAGTTTGGAATAGTCAGTGAGTTGTTAGCAGTGAAGTGGAGGTTATAGTTAGTATGGAGATCTGGAGTGATCATACTGCTCAGGTAGTGTGGAATAGTCAGTGAGTTGTTAGTAGTGGAGGTTATAGTTAGTATGGAGATCTGGAGTGATCATACCACTCAGGTAGTGTGGAATAGTCAGTGAGTTGTTAGTAGTGGAGCGGAGGTTATAGTTAGTATGGAGATCTGGAGTGATCATACTGCTCAGATAGTGTTGACTAGTCAGTGAGTTGTTAGTAGTGGAGGTTATAGTTAGTATGGAGATCTGGAGTGACCATACTGCTCAGGTAATGTGGAATAGTCAGTGAGTTGTTAGTAGTGGAGGTTATAGTTAGTATGGAGATCTGGTGTGATCATACTGCTCAGGTAGTGTGGAAAAGTCAGTGAGTTGTTAGTAGTGGAGGTTATAGTTAGTATGGAGATCTGGAGTGATCATACTACTCAGGTAGTTTGGAATAGTCAGTGAGTTGTTAGCAGTGAAGTGGAGGTTATAGTTAGTATGGAGATCTGGAGTGATCATACTGCTCAGGTAGTGTGGAATAGTCAGTGAGTTGTTAGTAGTGGAGGTTATAGTTAGTATGGAGATCTGGAGTGATCATACCACTCAGGTAGTGTGGAATAGTCAGTGAGTTGATAGTAGTGGAGCGGAGGTTATAGTTAGTATGGAGATCTGGAGTGATCATACTGCTCAGGTAGTGTTGACTAGTCAGTGAGTTGTTAGTAGTGGAGGTTATAGTTAGTATGGAGATCTGGAGTGATCATACTGCTCAGGTAGTGTGGAATAGTCAGTGAGTTGTTAGCAGTGGAGGTTATAGTTAGTATGGAGATCTGGAGTGATCATACTGCTCAGGTAGAGTGGAATAGTCAGTGAGTTGTTAGTAGTGGAGCGGAGGTTATCGTTAGTATGGAGATCTGTAGTGATCATACTGCTCAGGTAGTGTTGACTAGTCAGTGAGTTGTTAGCAGTGGAGCGGAGGTTATAGTTAGTATGGAGATCTGGAGTGATCATACTGCTCAGGTAGTGTGGAATAGTGAGTTGTTAGTAGTGGAGGTTATAGTTAGTATGGAGATCTGGAGTGATTATACTACTCAGGTAGTGTGGAATAGTCAGTGAGTTGTTAGCAGTGGAGCGGAGGTTATAGTTAGTATGTAGAGCTGGAGTGATCATACTGCTCAGGTAGTGTGGAATAGTCAGTAAGTTGTTAGTAGCGGAGGTTATAGTTAGTATGGAGATCTGGAGTGATCATACTGCTCAGGTAGTGTGGAATAGTCAGTGAGTTATTAGTAGTGGAGGTTATAGTTAGTATGTAGAGCTGGAGTGATCATATTGCTCAGGTAGTGTGGAATAGTCAGTAAGTTGTTAGTAGCAGAGGTTATAGTTAGTATGGAGATCTGGAGTGATCATACTGCTCAGGTAATGTGGAATAGTCAGTGAGTTGTTAGTAGTGGAGGTTATAGTTAGTATGGAGATCTGGTGTGATCATACTGCTCAGGTAGTGTGGAATAGTCAGTGAGTTGTTAGTAGTGGAGGTTATAGTTAGTATGGAGATCTGGAGTGATCATACTACTCAGGTAGTTTGGAATAGTCAGTGAGTTGTTAGCAGTGAAGTGGAGGTTATAGTTAGTATGGAGATCTGGAGTGATCATACTGCTCAGGTAGTGTTGACTAGTCAGTGAGTTGTTAGTAGTGGAGGTTATAGTTAGTATGGAGATCTGGAGTGATCATACTGCTCAGGTAGTGTGGAATAGTCAGTGAGTTGTTAGCAGTGGAGGTTATAGTTAGTATGGAGATCTGGAGTGATCATACCACTCAGGTAGTGTGGAATAGTCAGTGAGTTGTTAGTAGTGGAGCGGAGGTTATAGTTAGTATGGAGATCTGGAGTGATCATACTGCTCAGGTAGTGTTGACTAGTCAGTGAGTTGTTAGTAGTGGAGGTTATAGTTAGTATGGAGATCTGGAGTGATCATACTGCTCAGGTAGTGTGGGATAGTCAGTGAGTTGTTAGTAGTGGAGGTTATAGTTAGTATGGAGATCTGGAGTGATCATACTGCTCAGGTAGTGTGTAATGATGAGCGAGCACCCCGATGCTCGGGTGCTCGGGTGCTCTGACCGAGCACCCCCTGAGGCTCGAGTGCTCGGCCGAGCACCCGAGCCCCATTGAAAAGCATGGGAGCACTCGAGCATTAAACCAGGCACCCCCTGCTCTGATGAGCGGAGGGTGCCTGGTCAATGTCCCCCTTCATCTCCGCTATGCCCCTCTTCCACAATGTCCCCCTTCATCTCCTATGCCATAGAGGAGATGAAGGGGGACATTGTGGAAGAGGGGCATAGCGGAGATGAAGGGGGACATTGTGGAAGAGGGGCATAGACTCTATGCCCCTCTTCCACAATGTCCCCCTTCATCTCCGCTATGCCCCTCTTCCACAATGTCCCCCTTCATCTCCTCTATGGCATAGGAGATGAAGGGGGACATTGTGGAAGAGGGGCATAGCGGAGATGAAGGGGGACATTGTGGAAGAGGGGCATAGCGGAGATGAAGGGGGACATTGTGGAAGAGGGGCATAGAGTCTATGCCCCTCTTCCACAATGTCCCCCTTCATCTCCGCAATGCCCCCTTCATCTCCGCAATGCCCCCGTACCTCCAGTCCCTGGTGGTCCAGCGGAGTCTTCGGATCTGTGCCTCTTCCGGCACAGATCCCCTTCACCCGAACATGTCGGGCGAGCACATGGCGGTACTCGTACGAGTACCGCCATGTGCCGAGCAGAGCGATGCTCGAGCCGATCCGAGCATCGGCCGAGCACGCTCGCTCAACACTAGTAGTGTGGAATAGTCAGTGAGTTGTTAGCAGTGGAGGTTATAATTAGTATGGAGATCTGGAGTGACCATACTGCTCAGGTAGTGTGGAATAGTCAGTGAGTTGTTAGTAGTGGAGGTTATAGTTAGTATGGAGATCTGGAGTGATCATACTGCTCAGGTAGTGTGGAATAGTCAGTGAGTTGTTAGTAGTGGAGGTTATAGTTAGTATGGAGATCTGGAGTGATCATACTGCTCAGGTAGTGTGGAATAGTCAGTGAGTTGTTAGCAGTGGACGTTATAGTTAGTATGGAGATCTGGAGTGATCATACTGCTCAGGTAATGTGGAATAGTCAGTGAGTTGTTAGCAGTGGAGTGGAGGTTATAGTTAGTATGGAGATCTGGAGTGATCATACTGCTCAGGTAGTGTGGAATAGTCAGTGAGTTGTTAGCAGTGTAGTGGAGGTTATAGTTAGTATGGAGATCTGGAGTGACCATACTGCTCAGGTAATGTGGAACAGTCAGTGAGTTGTTAGTAATGGATGTTATAGTTAGTATGGAGATCTGGAGTGATCATACTACTCAGGTAGTGTGGAATAGTCAGTAAGTTGTTAGTAGTGGAAGTTATAGTTAGTATGGAGATCTGGAGTGATCATACTGCTCAGGTAGTGTGGAATAGTCAGTAAGTTGTTAGTAGTGGAAGTTATAGTTAGTATGGAGATCTGGAGTGATCATACTGCTCAGGTAGTGTGGAATAGTCAGTGAGTTGTTAGCAGTGGAGTGGAGGTTATAGGAAGTATGGAGATCTGGAGTGATCATACTGCTCAGGTAGTGTGGAATAGTCAGTGAGTTGTTAGCAGCGGAGGTTATAGTTAGTATGGAGATCTGGAGTGATCATACTGCTCAGGTAATGTGGAATAGTCAGTGAGTTGTTAGTAGTGGAGGTTATAGTTAGTATGGAGATCTGGAGTGATCATACTGCTCAGGTAGTGTGGAATAGTCAGTGAGTTGTTAGCAGCGGAGGTTATAGTTAGTATGGAGATCTGCAGTGAGTACACTGCTCAGGTAATGTGGAATAGTCAGTGAGTTGTTAGTAGTGGAGGTTATAGTTAGTATCGAGATCTGGAGTGATCATACTACTCAGGTAATGTGGAATAGTCAGTGAGATGTTAGTAGTGGAGCGGAGGTTATAGTTAGTGTGTGGAGCTGGAGTGAGTACACTGCTCAGGTAGTCTGGTAGCTTTCTGCAGACTTGGTTTTATACTGAGCAAGAAAGATGAAGGGCACATCTGAATTCGATTGTTAGCCAATTTAGCTCTTTAAACATATCACAGTGATGGGTAATGTAATTACATTGGAGGATAAAGAGGCATAATGAGTGATACAGAGTGGCAAGTTTAGCAACATGAATTTGGTGTGTGGAAGCACATGCTACGTCCCCATAGTCTATGACTGGCATTATCATCTGTTGTGCAATACGTCTTCTTACCAGGGGATTTAAACAGGATTTGTTTCTAAACAAAGCTCCTATTTTGGGATAAAGTGTGGATGTTAATTTATCAATATGAAGACCAAAAGTGAGGTTGGGGTCAAGCCACATACCAGGATATTTGTAGGAGACCACCGGGGCCAAGTTACGATTAGACTCTGTTACAATGGATAGACGGGTATTGCAGAGACTGCACAGTTTGTGCCAAATGCCATTGTGACCATTTTGTTGGTGTTTAACCCTTTGAGTGCCAGAGTGGGTGTGCAACTCATTTCAAAGCAATGCGTTGCTTATCCCTCTGGTACTCAAAGGGTAAAGAGCAGTTTGTTCTTTGCTATCCATCTTTCAGCTTCATAGAAATCATGTTGTAATACTGCTTCTAGTTGAGATACATTTGAGTTTTTATATCTATATTTACATTTTAAGTATTACTGTCCCTTTAAAGCAGAACAACTGAACTCCTCTCAACTCAATCCAACTGCAACAAATTGGATAAATAATAAAATACCCCCATATTCCTATCCATTTAAATTTAGACTTTTAACACATTGAATGTTAAAGAGGGTGCCGACACAAAGAAATTCTTGGGAGCACTTCCTGGCATTCAAGGAGTTAAGAGTTCCAATTAAATCAATGGAAAGCTTTTTTGTGTCCTTAAAGGGATAGTAATGTTTCAAAAATAAAAGCAGCTCCAATCAATCTTCATATTATTTGGACCATGGAGAGGGTTATTTCAATACTGTCAGAGTTGTAGTTCAAGAGTAATTGAATGATAAAATTTCCCCTCCCGCCCCTTTTACCTAGTGTAAGCACCTCCCCTCAGATGTGCAATCTGATCTTTAGAACAGACAGCTCACAGCAAGGAACAATCTTATTACTGTGAAAACCCTGCCCCCCCTTGGCAGGTTTTTCAGGTTTTTCCCTTATGCTCACTGAAGATTGTCCCTCTCTGCAAGCCATCTGGATACCACCTTTCTGTTCTGAGGTGAGCAGTGTTACATCAGTAAAAGGGGCGGGAGGGGGTACTTTATCATTCAATTACTCTTGAACTACAACTCTGACAGTATTGAAATAACACTCTCCATGGCCCAAATACTATAAAGATTAAATGGAGCTGCTTTTATTTTGAAACATTACTATTTGGTTGGTTTGATTGGTTTGCACAGGAATTATTCCACTTAGTATTTATACATATGCATACCCGGGAACTTCTTGGTTGGGACTACCTGGAGGAGAGTCCTGTGGTGCCGATGAGGAGGGAGAAATTAAGCGATTTGCATCATAAAAAGGGTGGAGCTTAATCACGAGAGGGGCGGGACTTCTAAAACACAAAAACTAGCTAGCATAGACTGGGGTAGGAGGGGAAGTGGGAGGCATCTGAGTTTCTATGTGACCGCACCAAAAGAACACACGACTCAGAGGGTTAATGACAACAACAAATTGTATCTTTATTTTCTTTTAAAATCACGATGAAGTAAGTGAAGGGCTGTATGGCTGAGCAATACACTGGTGTATACTTCAAAGAGAGGTGCCCCAACGTTCTGATCAACGCGTTTCGCGTGTAAAATGCTTAGTCTTGATCTCAATAGTACATTGACGACTTCCGTCTATTTGAAACTTTAACAACCTATCAGAGGAGTTATCACACATTGGCACAATTCAGACTATCAAAGCCGACAAGGAAGGTCTCCTATTACATCTTCAGTGTAGCTCACCAGACTATTATCTAAAGGAAACCCCACTTAAAGGCAATGAGGGCTTGAAAAGTATATATATACAACTCCCGTTACTATATCAAGCCTAAATAAGAAAACTAGGCTATAACCCAACTTAAAGGGATAGTAATACTTTGTTTTATCTTTATTTTATTTTGTAGGCATTAAAAAAACAGGAAGAACGATATAAGTCTTATCTCTCAAACCTTTATGGTTTAAGAGATATTCACAAGCAAAGTATCCCCCCCCCTGTTCAGCCACATCAGAAGCGAGGTGCACAGGTAGACTGCAGAGAGGGACAATCTTCAATTAATATAAGGGAAAAACCTGAAACACTTGTCAAGGGGGGAAGGGCTTTCATTCTTTTCATACAAAGAAGATTGTCCCCTTCTGTTATCTGTCTGGTCTATGGACTGCATTCCACATCTGAGAAGAGATGGCTTACACTAGGTAAAAGGGGCGGGAGGGGGAAACTTTGCTTGTAAATATCTCTTAAACCATAAAGGTTTGAGAGATAAGACTTATATCATTCTTCATGTTTTTTAATGCCTACAAAATAAAATAAAGTTAAAACTAAGTATTATTATCCCTTTAAGATATACATTAGTTTCTGGATCAAAGAGACGGAAGTTGGCAATGAAAAACAGCCCAAAACATATACATTACGTACATCATATGATATATAATAAAATCAGTTGGTTTCACAAAAGAAAAAAGAGATAATCTTTCACTAATACGAACTTATAATTTGTCACTATACATTTGATTACACTGATATCAAAAATAAGAAATATCAAGGTGAAACCGAGTATACGCAAAATATATAAATATTTCTCCATTCATCACAAATGACTCCTTTAACGAACTAGATTTAAGAGACAATAAAATGGTCTCACAGTGATATCCATATTCTAGATGTTTTTATGAATATTACTCGATAGCATATCTGGAAAATACCTCTATCAACGACTCCCAAAGAGGCCGCTAAACAGAAACAGATATAGAAGCCGCTTATGGCAATACAACATTACAGGAAGTGGGAGGAACAGGGTGGGATTGAGCACAAGTGGGCAGATTTTCATCAGAAACTCCCCACATCCGAAGAATCAGACTCTGCCCCAGAGACCCGGTAATTCAGTGTCAAAACCGGAGTCTCCAGGTCAAATCCGGAGAGTTCCCAGGTATGTACATGTGGCCCAATATATTGAATCAGATACTGGAAATGGTTTGATATTATATATATATATATATATATAAGCCAGGGCTCACTAGCCAATGGTGAGTGAAAATTTAGCCCTGGCCAGTGGCGTAACAATAAGGGTCGCACCTGCGACCGGGCCCGTCACTCTCAGGGGCCCGGCCGCCCCCTGCGACCCCCTCGCCACCCGCCCGCAGCACAGCTGATGTCCCGGTGGCCAGAGCTCGAGTAATGCAGAGAGATGACATAATCTCCCAGCGCTCTGCATTACTAAGGATCGCGCAGGAGCACGTCGCACACACCGCTAGACCACCAGGAGGTAGGAGGACGGGGGTCAGTAGGGGCAATGTGGCGATGGGGGCATTGTGGAGATTGGGGGGAAATGTGGAGAATGCGGGGCATTGTGGAGATTGGGGGGAAATGCAGAGAATGAGGGGCATTGTGGAGATTGGGGGGAAATGTGGAGAATGAGGGGCATTGTGATGGGGGCATTGTGGAGATTGGGGGGGAATGTAGAGAATGAGGGGCATTGTGATGGAGTCATTGTGGAGATTGGGGGGAAATGTGGAGCATGAGGGGCATTGTGATGGGGGCATTGTGGAGATTGGGGGGAAATGTGGAGAATGAGGGGCATTGTGATGGGGGCATTGTGGAAGGGGCAATGTGAAGGTGGCCAATGTGGTTGAGGGGGGCCCGTGGCAATTCATGCACCAGGGCCCCGTGGCTTCTAGTTACGCCTCTGGCCCTGGCCAGTAGAAATTCAGCCCTGGTGGGTATGTTATGACTTGCAGTGGTGAGTAACTTTTCAGGTCTGGCTAGTAGCAAAGGACTTAAAATTTTCAGCCCTGTATAAGCTATACTTATTGAAGGATCACCAGGGGAACCTAGTTGAGATAATGTCCTGGAGTGTTTACAGTAAAGAGTTGCGTATTTGCACAAATACAGAGACATTATAATATATTTATATACACACACATATACTAAAAAGGTTATATAGAGTTACATATTGTTTTTAGATATAAAGAAGCAGTTATTTTTAAGGATTTTAAATTGGGAGAAGATCTGGGTTTTTTCAGGTAGGTTATTCCAGACTTTCGGAGCTCAGTAGGAAAAGGCAAATTGACCGGATTCTTTCTTGTAGTGTGTGTTGCATTTTTAGAATAAAGAAACGGAGCTTGTCCTGGTGCAACACATTTATTTTGTGATTCTCATCTGAAAACCGATAAATGATACTGCTTTACTCTGGGCGTTCTAGTGCTATGTCTCTGAACTGCATTCAGTGCTTGCCTCAGGATTACTGACCACTAGGGTGACCACACGTCCCAGAATGCCCGGGACTGTCCCTTACTGGGGGTCTGTGTCCCGCGTCCCGGGTCACCCCCCACTGGGACAACAAAGAGTCCCGGAATGGAGCAACACACACCAGTCCAGCCAGCCAATGAAATGTATTTGCTATATAGTCCTCATTGGCTGACTGAGCCAGCCAGTGAAGACCATATAGCAAATACATTTCATTGGCTGGCTGGACTGGTGCGTGCAAGACAGCTGGGATGGAGCAGGTATGCTGGTGCTGCAAGTGAGACCCACTGTTTAGGTTCCTGCCGGCGTGCCATGCTGACCATCTCTCTGAGGCTGTTCCCACTGGGAACTCTTACTCTGTGTCAGCCTCAGACAGATGGTCAGCGCCGGCGGCAGCCTCAGCCGCGGGACTAGGGTGACCACATGTCCCGGAATGCCAGAATGTAAATGTGGTCACCCTACTGACCACTGATTATAAATATATATATATATATATATATATATATATATATAATATTATAATATAACTTCATTATACATTATCTTTACCATAAACAATTGGTACAAATATCTGGAATTAAACAGATCTATCCAACATAATACAATATTCTCTGGAAAACATTCTGTGTCACTTTAAATCTCTGTTGGAGTTTTACCCAGAACATTTATTATACACAGCAAACAATAGCATTCTGCTTGACTTTCTCACAGTTAAAATTTATTTAAAACTACTTCTGGATACCGGAGTTGCTGACATAAGGTCTCTATTGCTTTACAACATGTGGCTGCAGCAAATACATTTAACAACTTGTTTACAAACTGACTCTACTTTTCCTTTGTTAATCTGTCCCCATCCATGTTAATGGAGCAAATAAACTTATACAGACATTAATACAGTTACTGCAGTTTACATACCTCCCAACATTTCAAATTGCCAAAGAGGGACACTTGTGTTTTAGGGGGTGTTGCCAGGGGCAACTGCACAGCACGGATATTGATGGAGATTCAAAAAGAGATTTAACACCTTAAGTGCCAAGGTTTACTATTGAAAAGTTGCCCTATATTTGGAAACCCTTAAGCAACATCAGAATGTGGCCCTTTTGATATGGACGACATTCTGATATCATCCTTTTGATTCAGGCGACATTATGATCTCACCCTTTTGATGGTCGCCAAATAGAGGGTGACATTTCAATACTACACTACTACTAATAATAATAAGTCAACTACTTTACCCGAAACACCCTAGCCTAATGTAACAGATAGTGACAGACACATGCACAAGGATACCCAGTAGCACAGCATTACCGGACACATGCACAAGGATACCCAGTAGCACAGCATTACCGGACACATGCACAAGGATACCCAGTAGCACAGCATTACCGGACACATGCACAAGGATACCCAGTAGCACAGCATTACCAGACACATGCACAAGGATACCCAGTAGCACAGCATTACCAGACACATGGTGTTGATCATAGTTAGTGTTGTAGAGGTAGCTGGGATCGGTGTTGTTAGTAGAGTTAGGGATGGTAGACTTAGGGTTGGGGTAGTTTTTTTTTCTTCAATAGACCTCCTAAGAGTGGCAGCAACCTTCTGTTGCTTTGCCATAAAAAGATTATTATTATCTTTTATTTCATAAAGCAGAAGAAAGGGACATATTTTATGAACTATAGTATTCTTGAAAACCTATATGTTATAGGGCTTTTTCTACTGAGTAAAAATAAAAGGTACTCCCACTGCTGGCAGTGGTTTTATGCAAAAAGTTATAACTGTTCATACTGTTATAGAGTAACAGCTTCATCACTTCTACAGTTTCACGCTTTGACAGTCTGATCAGATTCTATGGAAAACTGTTGGCAGTGACTCACTGTGGCCACCAGAGGACACTGTAATTGTAAAGACAATCCAAACAGTTTAAACTGGAATAACTCTGGAAAGACACATCTCTGACAACTGGGAATTCCTTTGATTTATTCAAACGTAAAATCCCTAAACTATGCGTGTCTTTATTCATAATCTAATAAGCAATGTGTTGCATACCCCTCTGGCACTTAAAGGGTTAAACCCTTTGAGTAGCATAGAAGGTATCCAACCCATTGCATTGGATACCCATCCAGCACTCAAAGGGTTAAGCTGAAGGACAAATTAGGCAACATAAAGCATCCCTCCTCCTTTCCCCATTGTCACGTTGCAGGAGGAGACAGCTGAAAGCACCTGTTGCAACAACTGTCCACTGTGTGGCTTATCTCATAGAAAACACATTACTTGTGGTGTGTAGCAACAACTTTGAACTCAGAGAGTGACAAAGGCCTGGTATTTGCAAAAGGGCGAATTGACCTTTCACACCTAAGGTAGCCATCTTGCCCCTTTAAAGTAAACCTGTCTCCTTAAAAGTATACTAATGTTTTAAAAAAAACAAAACAAAAACAAAAAAAAAAACAGCAGCTCCAATTAATCTTCATAGCATACCTCCCAAGTGTACCTCTTTAGGAGGGACAGTACCTCTTTTAGAGCCAAATCCCTCTGTCCCTCTTTCCCACCCTGATGTCCCTCTTTTTAGGAGATCAGACTGGTGAGGTGTGTATATAAGCGTATCCCATTGCTCTACAGCAATAAAACTCATATTATTGTTTGTTTATACGTCAGTGTATGTGTTTATAAATCAATATGTGTAATTAAAATACGTTGGTCTTGTTATTTATTAGGTTACATAAGGTGATGTCATTAGGTCGTGAAATAGCCTTAAAATTCTTGATAATGCCCCGCCTACCAGCCACACCCCAAAAACACCCCATAGAACATAAGTGTCCCTCGTTGGCAATTTGAAATGTTGGGAGGTATGTCATAGTATTTAGGCCATGGAGAGTGTTATTTCAATGCTGTCAGAGTTGTAGTTCAAGAGTAATTGAATGATAAAGTATCCCCCTCCCGCCCCTTTTACCTAGTGTAAGACACCTCCCCTCAGATGTGGAATCTGGTCACTTGACCGGACAGGTCACAGCAAGGGACAATCTTCTTACTATGATCATAAGGAAAACCCTGCCCCCTTGACAGGTTTTTCCTTATGCTCACTGAAGATTGTACCTCTCTGCGATCCATCTGGCCAGTCTTGTTGCTCTGAGGTGAGCAGTGTTACATCAGTAAAAGGGATGGAAGGGGAATACTTTATCATTCAATTACTCTTGAACTACAACTCTGACAGAATTGATATAACACTATCCATGGCCCATATACTATGAAGATTAATTGGAGCTGCTTTTATTGTGAAATATTACTATCCCTTTAAAGGGACTAAGCAGAGTAGGTAACTGCCTAGTGCTCTAAATTTTAAGAGGCGGTCCCTCAGCTGTGCTGACCACACCCACATTCTGAATTATGGGTGTAGCCAGAGCAATCTCAATATCCTTGTATCAGTTTTATATCCATTTTACAGGCTATTATTTAACCCCTTGAATGCTAGAGAGATCTCCAATGTACTGAAGAGCAATGCATTGGCGATCTCTCTAGCAACCAAAGGCAGTGGTGCAACAATAGGGGGTCACATCTGCAACCGGGCCCATCACTCCAGGGGCCCGGTCACCCCCTGCAACCCCCCTCCCGGCACCCGCAACAAGTAACAAGCTGAGGTCTGTGCCTTCTTTGGCCCAGACCTCTAGCAGCTGAGCTCCCTCTTCGGCACTCTAGTAATGCAGTAATGAATTACTGAAGAGAAGACCGGGTGGGAGCTCCATCTGTATAGAGGTCTGTGCAGAAGGAAGCACAGACCTCTCCTGCCATGCCGCGGGACCATCAGGGAGATTGTAGATGGACACTCGGGAGTCAATACATGCAACATGGAGGTGGAGATTGGGGGAAGTGTGGAGATTGGGGGCAATGTGGGGGCAATGTGGAGATGGGGGGCAATGTGGAGATGGGGGTAATGTGGAAGCAATGTGAAGATTGGGGGCAATGGGGGGGCAATGTGGTCTGGGGGCCAATTTCGGCACCAGGGCCGTGGCTTCTAGTTATGCCTCTGACCAAAGGGTTACATTTTTTTTTCTTCTTGCTTGTTATAGGCCAAGGGAATTTCCTGTGCCAGGAAACAGTGGGTAGGACTGGATGTGGGGGTCATGTGAGGAGTGGGGGTGTGGCCATGGGCGGAGTTAATGGCATCTAGCTTGCCTTGCAGTGGATGTAAATCTGGCCCTGTCTAGCCAGTTTTGGTGGAATAGCACGGCACTTCAAGCTAATTCTCTGCAGCGTATGCTAATTAGCTCTGCTCCAGGCCAAATGTACACCTCGTTGTGCTATTAGACAGGTCTTCCATTGTGTGAGCTCTGCCTTGATTATTTTCTAGCACAGTGTGGGGTAATACCAGTCCAGAACAGAAATTATTTGCATAAACTGCCACACTCTGCCAACAACAAATAATGGTTAAAGGGACAGTAACACTTAAAGGGATAGTAATGGTTAATTTTAAGTTGATTTAATATTGTAGACATTAAAAAAAGGTTAACATCTATGTAAGTCTTATCTCTCAAACCTTTATGGTTTGAGAGATATAACTTGCTAAAGTTACCTTTTCCTGGCTGTTTTACTCAAGTCTGCCATCTAGCTGACAGCTGCAGATTACAGTCATTTGACCAGTCAGAGGCTCGTCAGCAGAGCTGAGATCACACTATTTAGAAATAAATATTTCATTGGAACTGTATACGAAGTGTGCTTGCAAGCCAGGCACACTTTGTAGACCTTTTCAAATTAAGCATTTATCTTTGGATATCGTTATATCCGCACTGCTGAAGAGCCACATCTGGTCAAGTGACCAGAATCTGCTTCTGACAGCTTTACAGCTTGTCAAACAGAAAGGGGAGGGACCAGAGAACTTTATTTTCCTATATCTCTCAAACCGTAACGGTTTGTGAGATACGAAGAAGTACAAGTACTCTCTTTTATCTACCATATAGGTAAAACTTTTTTCTGACATTACTATCCCTTTAATAATAAAATATTATATATTGTAGGGTTTACTCCTATTGTAGGGTATTCCTATTGCTGTGAGGTGTTGTATTCAAAAATTACTACAGCTAAAACTTGAAGTTTTTAGGTGCAGTATCACAGTGGCCTGAAATGCAACAGTGGCACTATTGCTACACCATCCTATGGAGGTTTATGTTTAACTGACCAGAGCTGTCCATAGGATGGTGTAATAACAGCACCACTGTTCATGCCACTGAGATATTTCACCTAAAAAAAATTAAAGTTTGAGCTACAATAACTTTTGAATAACTTACCTCGCAGCAATAGGAGTACCCTGGATTTTTTTTCAAGGTGATAAATCCTATGATATATACATATATTTTTATATAAAATGTTATTATCCCTTTAAATTCTGAACAACTGTTTTTATTACAATTTACAAAAAAAATGGTTACAAAGTATAGGCAATTTTTAATTCTAGTTAATACTTTATAGGAATAGTAATGTTTCAAAACAAAAGCAGCTCCACTTAATCTTCATAGTATTTGGGCCATGGAGAGTGTTATTTCAATACTGTCAGAGTTGTAGTTCAAGAGTAATTGAATGATAAAGTGTCCCCCTCCCACCCCTTTTACCTAGTGTAACACTGCTCACCTCAGATGTGGAATCTGGTCTTAAGACCAGAAATATCACAGCAAGGGACAATCTTCTTACTGTGAGAACAATTAAAACCCTGCCCCTATTGCAGCTTTTTTCAGGGTTTTCCTTTATGCTAATTGAAAATGTTCCCTCTCTGCAAGTCATCTGGACACCACCTTTCTGTTCTGAGGTGAGCAGTGTTACATCAGTAAAAGGGGCGGGAGGGGGATACTTTATCATTCAATTACTCTTGTACTACAACTCTGACAGAATTGAAATAACACTCTCCATGGCCCAGATACTATGAACATTAATTGGAGCTGCTTTTATTTTGAAACATTACTATCTCTTTAAGAACCAGAAGGGTAAGCAAAAGGATAGTAATGTTTATTTTTAAAACATTTTAATATTGTATTCATTAAAAATATAATACAATGAGGTATGTCCCATCTCTCAAACATGTACAGTTTGAGAGATCGCAGCATCTAAATTCCCCCCCTCCCGCCCCTTTCATAGCGCTTTAGCTGACAGAAGGAGATCCTAGTCCTGGGACCGGCTGGCAGCTCTTCAGCAGAGTCGAAATAGCGCTTTATAGAAAGAAATACTTAATTGGAATGGTCTACAAAGTGTGCTTGCAAACCAGCCACACTTTGTAGACCATTCCAGTCAAGTATTTGTTTTTAGATAGTGGTATTTCGGCTCGGTTGAAGAGCTGTCAGCCGGTCCCAGTACTAGGATCCCATACTGTCAGCTAGCGCACTGATGTCTATGAAAGGAGGGGGGAACTTTAGATGCTTCGATCTCTCAAACTAGCCATGTTTGAGAGATGGTATATAACTCTTTGTATTAATATTTTTAATGACTACAATATTAAAATGTGTTAATAATAAGAATTACAATCCCCTTAAGGTGAAAGGTCCACTTTACCTCATCTTCTTTGTAACATATATACCCGAACAGAATTGAAGCAAATTTTCTGGCACTACAGATGACAAAAAAAATTAAAAATCTGAAGTTAACCCTTTGAGTGCCAGAGGAGTATGCAACGTATTGCAAAGCAATGTGTTGCATACCCCTCTGGCACTCAAAAGGTTAATACTGTCTGTTGTATTATCTTGCATCCATCTGCATAATACAGGTGATTATAAATAAAAGATCAGTGGAACGTCCGTAGCGTGACAGCTCAGGTTTTAGGATTAGAAACATGTTTCTGCCACCTTTGCTTCTCAGATCCAGTTTCAGGACCTAACAGTGACTGCAGTGTCCTCTCTATGTCCCCTCCTGGGGTCAGTAACCTGAGAACCGAAGCCGGCCCAGATCAAGTGAGGTCTCTGGTCGCCATATGCTTGGTTCGTGGCTTAGGAAGACTTAAGCAGGCACACCGCAAATTCAGCATTCCACACGTGTTATAACCCTGTCCCGCTGTCTACATTTAAAGGGATAGTAATACCTAATTTAACCTTTATTTAGTATTGTAGGCTTTAAAAAAATATGAATAACTATGTAAGTCTTCTCTCTCAAACCTTTATGGTTTGAGAGATATTTGCAACTAAAGTTCCCTCTTCCTGGCTTTTTCATTCAAGTCTGCCATCTAGCTGACAGACTTGGATTCTGGTCCTCAGTTCAGCCGGAGGCTCTTCAGCAGAGCCGAGATCGTGAGCTTTAAAGGGATAGTAATACTTCGTTTTATCTTTATTTTATTTTGTAGGCATTAAAAAAACATGAAGAACGATATAAGTCTTATCTCTCAAACCTTTATGGTTTAAGAGATATTCACAAGCGAAGTATCCCCCCCCCCCGTTCAGCCAGATCAGAAGGGAGGTGCCGACTGCAGAGAGGGACAATCTTCAATTAAGATAAGGAAAAACCTGAAAAGCTTGTCAAGGGGGGCAGGGCTTTCTTTGTTCTCATAGGAAGAAGATTGTCCCCTGCTGTTATCTGTCTGGTCTATGGACTGGATTCCACATCTGAGAAGAGATGGCTTACACTAGGTAAAAGGGGCGGTGGGGGAAACTTTGCTTGTGAATGTCTCTCAAACCATAAAGGTTTGAGAGATAAGACTTATATCGTTCTTCAAGATTTTTTAATGCCTACAAAATAAAATAAAGTTAAAACGAAGTATTACTATCCCTTTAAAAAGAACTGCTTTATTGGAACAGACTACAAAGTGTCCTTGCAAAGCAAGCACACTTTGTAGACTGTTCCAATGACGTAGTTTTTTTTTTTTTTTTAAAGATCGCAATCTCTGCTCTGCTGAAGAGCCGCCAGCTGGTCTGCGGACCAGAATCCAAGTCTGTCAGCTAGAGAGCTGACGTCACGGAGGGGGGAACTTTAGTAGTGAATACCTCTCAAATCATAAAGGTTTGAGAGATAAGACTTACATAGTTCTTAATATTTTTTTAAAAGCCTACAATACTAAATAAACTTTAAATTAGGTATTACTATCCCTTTAAGTCTTTGGAACCTAAAGAAGTCACCATTGCATTGCTTTGCAAAGTGTTTAAAATGTCTCTGGCATTCAATGGGGGGGAAATTCACTAATTGGTGATAAATAGGTGAAAAAACAGAGATAACTTCTACAGTGATATCACTTCTCCAGTTCCTGTGTTATTCTGTGGAGCCTATTCACTAAGATTTCTCCAACTCTGGAGACTGTGTGGTGTATATATAAGTGTATCACCCTGGTGTCCCTGTGTTTAGGAGATCAGATTGTGTGGTATGTATATAAGTGTATCACCTTGGTGTCCCTGTGTTTAGGAGATCAGACTGTGTGGTGTGTATATAAGTGTATCACCCTGGTGTCCCTGTGTTTAGGAGATCAGACTGTGTGGTGTGTATATAAGTGTATCACCCTGGTTTCCCTGTGTTTAGGAGATCAGACCGTGTGGTGTATATATAAGTGTACCACCCTGGTGTCCCTGTGTTTAGGAGATCAGACCGTGTGGTGTATATATAAGTGTATCACCCTGGTGTCCCTGTGTTTAGGAGATCAGACTGTGTGGTGTGTATATAAGTGTATCACCCTGGTGTCCCTGTGTTTAGGAGATCAGATTGTGTGGTGTGTATATAAGTGTATCACCCTGGTGTCCCTGTGTTTAGGAGATCAGACTGTGTGGTGTGTATATAAGTGTATCACCCTGGTGTCCCTGTGTTTAGGAGATCAGACTGTGTGGTGTGTATATAAGTGTATCACCCTGATGTCCCTGTGTTTAGGAGATCAGACTGTGTGGTGTATATATAAGTGTATCACCCTGGTGTCCCTGTGTTTAGGAGATCAGACTGTGTGGTGTGTATATAAGTGTATCACCCTGGTGTCCCTGTGTTTAGGAGATCAGACTGTGTGGTGTGTATATAAGTGTATCACCCTGGTGTCCCTGTGTTTAGGAGATCAGACTGTGTGGTGTATATATAAGTGTATCACCCTGGTGTCCCTGTGTTTAGGAGATCAGACTGTGTGGTGTGTATATAAGTGTATCACCCTGGTGTCCCTGTGTTTAGGAGATCAGACTGTGCGGTGTGTATATAAGTGTATCACCCCGGTGTCCCTTTGTTTAGGAGATCAGACTGTGTGGTGTATATATAAGTATATCACCCGGTTTCCCTGTGTTTAGGAGATCAGACTGTGTGGTGTGTATATAAGTGTATCACCCTGGTGTCCCTGTGTTTAGGAGATCAGACTGTGTGGTGTGTATATAAGTGTATCACCCTGGTGCCCCTGTGTTTAGGAGATCAGACTGTATAGTGTGTATATAGGTGTATCACCCTGGTGTCCCTGTGTTTAGGAGATCAGACTGTGTGGTGTGTATAAAATAGTGTATCACCCTGGTGTCCCCGTGTTTTGGAGATCAGACTGTGTGGTGTATATATAAGTGTATCACCCTGGTGTCCCTGTGTTTAGGAGATCAGACTGTGTGGTGTGTATATAAGTGTATCACCCTGGTGTCCCTGTGTTTAGGAGATCAGACTGTCTGGTGTGTATATAAGTGTATCACCCTGGTGTTCCTGTGTTTAGGAGATCAGACTGTGTGGTGCGTATATAAGTGTATCACCCTGGTGTCCCTGTGTTTAGGAGATCATACTGTGTGGTATGTATATAAGTGTATCACCCTGGTGTCCCTGTGTTTAGGAGATCAGACTGTGTGGTGTGTATATAAGTGTATCACCCTGGTGTCCCTGTGTTTAGGAGATCAGACTGTCTGGTGTGTATATGAGTTTATCACCCTGGTGTCCCTGTGTATCAAATTGCTCCACAGCAATAAAACTCACATTCATCTTTGTATAAACTACAGTGAATGTGGTTATAAATTAGTCTAGTTTTAAACCATTTATTCAGTGACACAAAGAGGTATCAATCGGTCATGAAATAACCTAAACATTCTCGATAATGCCCCACCCACCAGCCACACCCTAGCAACACCATCTAAAACACAAGTGTCCCTCTTTGGCCATTTGAAATGTTGGGAGGTATGGGTAAAGGGTTAACGAAGTAGGTAACATTGTTTCTGTGCAAAATGAAATTCTTTTCCTAAAACGATTTTACTGCTTCTGATGGGAGATTTTACTTCCAAGGGGTAATACAGATCAAACATATCTTTTTTTTCTTGACATTAAAGGGTTAATAAAGTCTGCTTAAAAGTATTTGGTCAAGTATTCTTTATATTAAAACTAAGAGATTGCTCTATATTTAAGTGCAGTGGTGTAACAATAGGGGTCGCACCTGCAATCAGGCCCGTCACTCTCTGCAACCCCCTCGCCACGCGCCCGCAGCAGAGTTGATCTCCCGGCGGCCGGTGCTCTAGTAATGCAGAGTGCTGGGAGATGACATCATCTCCCAGCGCTCTGTATTACTAAGAACTGCTCAGGAGCTTGAGTTGCAGTCAGAGGTCTGATCTGTTATGTCACACACCACTAGACCACCAGGGACTTGAGGTGGGGGGGGTCAGTAGGGGCATTGTGAAAGGGGCAATGTGTAGATGGGGGCATTGTGGAGAAAGAGGGGTATTGTGGAGAAAGAGGGGCATTGTGGAGAAAGAGGGGCATTGTGATGAGGGCATTGTGGAAGGGACATTGTTATGGGGGCATTGTTGAAGGGGCAATGTGGAGAATGAGGGGCATTGTGATGGGGGCATTGTGGAAGGGGCATTGTGGAGATTGAGTGGCATTGTAGAAGGGGAATTGTGATGGGGGCATTGTTGAAGGGGCAATGTGGAAGGGGCATTGTGGAGATGGGGGCAATGTGGAAGGGGCATTGTGATGGGGGCATTGTGGAGAATGAGGGGCATTGTGGAGAAAGAGGGGCATTGTGGAAGGGGCATTGTGATGGGGACATTGTGGAAGGGGCACTGTGGAGAATGAGGGGCATTGTGGAGATGAAGGGGCACTGTGGAGAATGAGGGGCATTGTGGAAGGGGCAATGTGGAGAAGGGGGCATTGTTGAAGGGGCAATGTGGAGGTGGCTATTGTGGTTGAGGGGGCCAATGTGGTCAGGGGGGGCCCATGGCAATTCTTGCACCAGGGCCCAGTGGCTTCTAGTTACGTCTCTGTTTAAGTCAGTGGTTCTCAACCTTTCTAGTGCCGCGACCCTTTGATAAAATTTCCCAAGTTGTTGCGACCCCTAACAGTAAAATTATTTTCGTTGCTCCTTCATCGCTGTAACTTTGCTACTGTTATGAATCGAAATATAAATATCTGATGGTTTTAGGCGACCCCTGGCAAATCGTCATTCGACCCCCAAAGGGGTCCCGACCCACAGGTTGAGAACCACTGGTTTAAGTGCTTACTTTTGTTTAGTTAAAGAGTTATGCAAATATAAAGATCTGGCACGTCACGGCATCAGCTCTCTCTGGTCAGGACGGCTTCAACGAGGGACAAACTTCAGTCAGTAAGTAAAGAGAAATCCTGTTCTCCTTTGTCAAGGGGGTCAGGATTTTCCTTATACTTACTGACTGAAGTTTGTCCCTCGCTGCAGCCGTTGAGTCAGATGACACAAATAGAGAATCCATGGGATGCGGCCAGAAAGGGGCGGTTTGCAAGAACACTTTGTAGACCTTTTCAATGAAGTAAATCTTTTGCAATAACGTGATTTCGGCTCTGCTAAAGAGCCTCCTCGTGTCGGCCGACACGGATCTCCTGCTGTCAGCTTTACAGCTGACATCAGGAGAATGGGAGGCAGGGAGGAACATCCATTATGTCAGCCTGGGCCACTGCCTAGGGCCCTTGACAATATAAGGGGCCCTGTCTGCAAGCCGGCACGTGCACACATAGACACCAAGGGGGGCTTGAGCATCTGCCCTTTTTGTCCAAAGTGCCCTTGTGCCCTTTTAACAAAAAATAAATAAATAATTATGAGAAGTGATCTTTTTTTCATTTGAGCCCCTGCCCCCCAAAATGTCTGTGCACGTCCCTGCCTGAAAGTGATGGGTCACAGAGGTCCTGATGTTACTGCTGCTAATATCTTGTGTCAGACACTCTTTTTGTTGAAAGAGACCAGCATCATTCAGTTGTTCTCACTTTGATTACAGTCACAATGCCAGTACCTGCTAGCAGCACTCTATGGTACCTTGCCTAGGGCCCTATGGAGCTTTACTCTGCCTCTGCTTATATCTCTCAAACCATAGCGGTTTGAGAGATAGGGTTTGAGCCATTAAGCTTATTTTTTATAACACATTTTTATGGGACATTACTAACACTTTAATGTTTGTACAACATGGATATATAGAATGTAACGGTAGATAAGACCCATTCGGCCCATCTAGTCTGTCCATTTTCCTACTGTAAAAACCTCAAACCTTATTTGGTCCTTGGTCTTGTCTTTTGCTAGAGACAGCCTTATACCTATCCCATGCATGCTTACATCCCTTCATTGTATTAACCTCTACCACTTATCTACTACCCTCTCAGTGAAGTAAACATCTGTATATGTGTATTATTTAGTCTGTGCAAATAAAACACTTTGGACTTGCTCTAAATCATTTATTCAGTTACAGAAAGAGGTGTCAATAGGTCATGAAATAACCTAAAAATTATCGGTAATGCCCCGCCCATCAGCCACGCCCCTAGCAACACCACCCAGATTAATATTTCATTAATAGGATATCACGTCATATTATGAGGACATTATACTTTGTTGCAGGAAGCCAGGGCCCCAAACACCAATTCATTCAACGGGAGCAGTTTGGGACACTTTAGTCCTTCAGCAAGGAACCCTGCCTGTCTCTGTGGTCACAGTATCCGGTACTAATTAAAGATTCATTTTGGGGACCAATCCTTGAAGAGTGGCAGAGAGGTTTTCAATGTATTGCAATGCAATGCTTTGGTTACCTCTCTGGCACTGTAAGGGTTAATATGTAATGTCCATTAACCTTTTGAGTGCCAGAGTGGTATGCTTACCACTCTGGCACTCAAAGGGTTAAGACTTTCTGTCCAGAAGGAAAACTAGTAATAACTCTCACACACACACCTTTTTATGGTCAGAGAATTCTAATGACCCCTATAAATTTTGCACTTCTGCCTTTGTTCAAGAGAAAACATCTTCAATGAGTCCAGCATGTACAGTCCATGGAGGCAGCCATGACAGGTGCTAGCTGGGCCACAGGACAAAAACTCCACCCACTGCCGATGGTAACTTTTGTAATGTGCTGCACTCCTCTCTGGTCCTTAAACGGTTAACATAAGCTCATGAACTCTTCCTGATTTGAACTAATAGCCAGAAGCCATCATGTCCGCCTCCATGACCAATCAAAATGTTATATACTGAAAAGAAGGAGCAAGGGAAAACGTCATGGGGCCAGTACAGTTTTCTGGCCTTAATAAGGTAAATGGGCGGTTCTTATTAGGAGGTGTTAGTTTCTCCTTTAAGATAACATGGGGTTTTATTATTAGGAGGAGTTAATATCCCTTTAACCCCATGAATGCCAGCGACGTTTCCATTCCAACGTATTGTAAAGACCTCTCTAGAATTCAAGGGGTTAATTGAGAACATCTGTATAACCCTTCCAGTGTCAGAGGGGCACACAACACGCTGCGGAGCGCTATGACGCATTGCAGACCAGTGCGTTACATTACCCCTCTGGCACTGAAAGGGTTAAGGTGCAAGTGCAGATGGGGATCGTTAGCATCACTGAGCAAGAATGAAATAATTTCAGCAATATTAACCCTTTAGTTGGTAAAGAGGCGTATCTAGCATTCAAGGCTTAACCCTTTGAGTGCCTTAACCCTTTGCAATGCGTTGCATACCCCTCTGACACTCAAAGGGTTACTGGCTCTGCAGAGCTGTCCTGTAGCCAGCGGGTTAATGAGTCCCCCACTAATTAGTGGCTATACAGCTGAGTTCACCTTCCCCTGTGCTTTTGGTGGAGGCTGTTACTCTCCTGGCCTCCATTCATATCCTCCCGGCTTTTGTCTGAACACAAAGGCAGTACTTTAGGTCACCCTGTCCAGCCAAGGCTCAGACTGAGGATGGCAGAGAGCCATCTGCTGCTCCTGAGACCAACTCCCCCACCTTATAAACGGGGACAGAATGAACTCTATTCATTGCCGGTAAAGAGTCTATCCACAAAAAGCATGCGGGAACACACACCTCTCTCCATGGGCTCAAATTCTACCCCCGGCTCCTGTTCTCTCTCACCAGGCCAGAGCAAGGGACCGGATCCTCCTAATACTTCTGTCTTCAGACAATATCCTACAGGGGATAAGGAATGGCTTTGTGGGTGGGGGGAGGTGAAAGGAGAAATAACACCACCTAATTATAACCCCTACTTACCTTAATATGACCAGAAAATCCTAATGATCCTTATGGGTTTTGGCATTGATTCGAGAGATATAACATCTTCAAGCAGTCCTGTAAGTCATGGAGTTGGATATGACAATTCCTGGCAGAACCAGAGGACAAATAATTCCAACCACTGTACATGGTAATCTTAACCTTTAACTCCTTAAAGGGATAGTAATACTTCATTTTAACTTTAGTTTACTTTGTAGGCATTAAAAAAACATGAAGAACGATATAAGTCTATCTCTCAAACCTTTATGGTTTGAGAGATATTCACAAGCAAAGTTTCCCTCCCGTCCCTTTTACCTAGTGTAAGCCATCTCTTCTCAGATGTGGAATGCAGTCCATAGACCAGACAGATAACAGAAGGGACAATCTTCTTCCTATGAGAACAATGAAAGCCCTGCCCTCCTTGACAAGTTTTTCAGGTTTTTCCCTTATCTTAATTGAAGATTGTCCCTCTCTGCAGTCTACCTGGGCACCTCCCTTCTGATCTTGCTGAGCAGTGTTACATCAGTAAAAGGGACAGGAGGGGGACACTTTGTCATTGAATTACTCTTGAACTACAACTCTGACAGAATTGAAATAACACTCTCCAAAGTCCAAATACTATGATGATTAATTAGAGCTGCTTTTATTATGAAACATTACTATCCCTTTAAGTGCAAGGAGGGAAGACTACAACAACTCCCCTGAAACTCTCATGCAGCATGTACCTTTTCCAAGACACCAACTGTGTACATTACACAAGGAGTAAGAGTTCATGTTGCTCCACCCCTTTTGCATCACAGATGCATTTCTAGACACTCACTGAGCCCCCATCTTCTCATGGAGAAGGGGTATGTTTATTTAAAATCAGTGCACCTCCTTTTCTGCACGTGTTTGCACAATTTATGGGATGATTTAAGAAATCTTTAATAATTAAACCTAAGGGGTGGGCAATAAGTTTGGCATTAAGGCAACATCACTGTTCAAAATATTTTGGAAGAACAGAGTTATACTGTATCTCTAACCAAATACAGAGTAAATCATGTCCACCCCCACACTAACACACCCTTACCTCACTGCTATTCGGTATTGAGTGACATGGGGTGTCTCTGTACTTCTGGGAACACAACGATGCTGATGTAAAGGAAAAACTCCAAAGAAATAGAAGTTCCCCAAATTTCCTGTTGCTTTAACCCTTCATTCACTGGTGGGGTATCCAATGCAATGTGATACCCATCTGGCACTCAAAGGGTTAAATGGACTTTTAACTCCCATAGAATGCTAGAGTGTCCTCTAAGGCACCCAAGGTGAGGAGTCCAGCCTCAGAGAGTGTCAGAATTGCTGAAAATTAACCACTTAACCCTTTGTGTGCCAGAAAGGTATCCAAATGCATTAGATACCTCTCTGGCACTGAAAGGGTTAATCATGTGTGACATGGTAAGGGAGGACTGAGGCTGTTCTGAATGCACAGCACATACATGTGGATCCTATTCCTACAAATAGTTAACAGTTAATAAGGAAAAAAAATGTGCATCCATTGAGTTCAACCTTTACCTTATCATCACCCTTTATTTTTGTTGATCCAGAGGAAGGCAAGAAATCCCCCCCCCCCAAAAAAAAACCACAACAACCCCCGCTAACGCCATTTTCAATTAAGCCTCAAGTTTGTAAAAAAAAAAAATTATATATATATATATATATATATATATATATATATATATATATATATATAGATACATATATATATATGTATATATATATATATATACACACACATGTGTATATATATATATATATATATATATATATACACATGTATATATATATATAGATACATGTATATATGTATATATATATATATATATATATATATATATATACATGTATATATATATATATATATATATATATATATATATATATATACACACATGTATATATATATATATATATATATATAGATACATGTATATATATGTATATATATATATATATATATATACGTATATATATATATATATACATGTATATATATATATATATATATATATATATATATACACACATGTATATATATGTATATATATACATGTATATATATATATTTATACATGTATATATATATATATATATATATATATATACATGTATATATATATATATATATATATATATACATATATATACATATATATATGTATATATACATATATATATGTATATATACATATACATATATATATGTATATATACATATATATATATATATATATATACGTATATATATATACATATATATTTCCTGATTCCAATAAGCAGTCTGATATCTCTCTGGCTCACATCCTATCTGCACTGAAAACAACTGTGCTAAATATCTGTGTTGGTCTAAGTTAAAAAAAAAAGTATCCACATTATATTCTACCACGTCGAGTCCTAAGTCAAATATTTCCCTTACTGCCCTTAGTATAAAAACCCATGCCTTTGTTTAAGTCAAAACCATCTTTCCTCTAGCCTTAAAAGATGCCTCCCTGTTTTTAGACCACCCATTGAGTAAATAATTTCCCAGAAAGTACCTTGTATTGGTTTTAAAACTAACTGTAAATGGTAATTATATGACCTCTTAGACACCTTTTCTCTAATGTAAACAAAACCAGTTTGGCTAGTTTTTCTTTATAACGACCAATTCCTTTATCACTTTTATTGCATGTCTCTCTAATTGTTCTAGTTCAGTAATGTCCTTTTTAGAAGTGGAGCACAAAACGGTACTTCATATTCCAGATGAGGTCTTACCAAGGATTTATATAGAGATAGAATTATGTTTCCGTTTCATGCATCTCTACCCGTTTTTATACATGATAATACCCTATTGGCGCTTGCAGGGGCTGAGTGACTCTGCACACTGCTATGAAGTCTATTGTCTGTCAGTTCACCAAAATCGTTTTCTAACAAGGATTTCTGAAGTAGTTTCCCATTTAGTGTATATGTAGTATGATTGTTTTTACAGCCCAAATGCATAACCTTACATTAAAGGGATAGTAATACTTAAGTATTTCTAATCCCTATATAAAAGGCCTATTAAAAATAAATGTATTGCCCCCAGTGTCATCTCTCAAACCTTTATGGTTTGAGAGATAATCACTCCTAAAGTTGCCCTCTCCCTCCCCCGTCCCCGTAGTCAGCGTTCTATCTGACTGCAGGGAAGCCAGTCGTATGACTTTCAGGCGGCTCTACAGCACAGTCGCGATCCCATTAATAAAAAAGAAAACTTTCACTGAAATGGTCTTCTACGTGTGCTTGGTTTGTGCTTGGTTTGCAAGCACACGTAGAAGACCATTTTAGTGAAAGCCACTTGATGATCTATGACCGGATTTCCCTTCAGTCAGCTACAACGCTGACTTCGGGGAAGGGGGAGGGAGAGGGAACTTTAGAAGTGATCATCTTTCAAACCATATAAGTTTGAGAGATGACACTGGGGGCAATACATTTTTTTAAATAGGAATTTACTATAGGGATTAGTAATACTTAAGTATTACTATCCCTTTAATATATATTAAACCTAATCTGCCACTTTTCTGCCCATTCACTCAGTTTATCAAAATAATTCTAGAAAAAACATCCAGCTGTGTGTGTGTGTATTTTCTTACACTGTTTAATGTCATCTGCAAAGATTGAAATACTACTTGCAATAACCAATTCAAGACCATTAATAAATAAAAAAAAGCATTGGGCCCAGGACCTAACCTTCCCGGACCCTACTTTCAACTTTAGACAAGCTTGAAAAGGTTCCATTAACAACAACTCTCTACATTCTGTCACTTGAAAGTTTCGTCTCCATGCACATATATTGTCTTGCAAGCTGATCCCTTTTAGTTTATGTAGTAATCTCTTGTGAGGCACAGTATCAACTGCATTAGCAAAATCCAAGTATACTACATCCACAGCAATATCCTTGATCCAGTTACCATTTACCCTTTCATAGAATGCAAGTAGATTAGTTTGACATGATCTCTGTTTTATAAAACTATGTTATAATATTACATATAATCCTGACTACCATTCTTTAGTAACTCCTCAAGTAACTTGCCCAGTATGTAAATTAAGCTCACAGGTCTATAATTTCCAGGTTAGATCTTAACGCCTTTTTAATAGTGGGATTACATCTGCTTTCCTGCAATCACAGGCCACTATGCTAGATTAGAGTGACCCAATATTAGATTGTGATCTGATCTGGCCAGTAGGCTGATTGTTCTGACACTGTTTTGGCTGGTTGCACACATCCTAGAACATAAAGTGATAGAATGCGTCGCTCCCTTTGAACGTAACCGCACATGCGCAGTAGAGACTGTGCATGTGTGGTTTCGCACAAAGGGAGTTTCGCTGTGAGCCATCCGGAGCTCCCCGTTGAGAATCAGCGCATTCGGCGATAGACTTGCCGAATGTGCTGATCCAGAGCGAGGAGCTCTGGACGGCTCACCTCCTGTCTCTGATCTGGGGCAGCAGCCGGGGCTGCTGGGTGCACTTTAGCCCGTGTATATGGGCTTTGATACTAGTAGAATAATATTGCTATAGGGAGAAAAATGACTTCTGTTTATGTCTGCAAATGAAGATTGATACATTTTCTCACAAAGCACAATGCTGATACAATGTTATATCCTTTAATTGCCTAGAGAAACAGAACTGATTAATTGTTAATATACTACATTGAGGCTGATGCAGGGTAGTGTTATATAATACTTTCCCTTTTATTTCTAATAAAGTGAAATATTTTCATTGCAATGTTATGGGGGAGCAATTTCTTATCACATTTTTTATTAATTTTTCTTCTTCCTTTGTGGTTTATGTCATTGATTGCATATGTGGAGTATAGTATGTGGGTGTACCACCTAGGTTTAACAAGAAGAATTGGTCAACACCCTAGGCATGTGGAAAGGGGGAATGCCCTTCATAGGATGTCTTGACCTCGTCTTTCGATGCATGAAGAAAGACAAGGTCAAGACATTCTAGTAATATAGTAATATATTACTATTACTCTGCTAGAAAATCCCAGTAAGTGTGTTTTGTTGTGAGTTACATAAGTAGTATTATGGACACCAGATTGGAGCAAGTATTATCTCACAAGGTGTCTTATGGTGGTGGTTTTAAAGGGATAGGAATGGTTAATTTTAAGTTCATTTAATATTGTAGGCATTAAAAAAGGTGAACATCAATGTAAGTCTTATCTCTCAAAACTTTATGGTTTGAGAGATATAACTTGCTAAAGTTTCCTTTTCCTGGCTGTTTTACTCAAGTCTGCCATCTAGCTGACAGCTACAGATTCCAGTCATTTGACCAGACAGAGGCTCTTCAGCAGAGCTGAAATCACGCTATTTAGAAATAAATACTTAATTGGGACAGTCTACAAAGTGTGCTTGCAAGCCAGGCACATTTTGTAGACCGTTCCAAATTAAGTATTTATCTTTAGATATTGTTATTTTGGTGCTGCTGAAGAGCCACATCTGGTCAAGCAACCAGAATCTGCATCTGACAGCTTTACAGCTCGTCAAGCAGAAAGGGTAGAGATCAGAGAACTTTATTTTCCTATATCTCTCAAACCATAACGGTTTGAGAGATACGAATAAGTGCAAGTACTCTCTTTTAATTGTATATACCATATAGTTAATACTTTTTTCTGACATTAATATCCCTTAAGGTCCTTTGATATCTTAATTTAGGGGCACCTTTCTCCCCTGTTCTTCTTTCCATAGCTTCATGCCAATGAATCCACGTAGAAGAGAAACCCTCAGTTGAGCGACTACAAGCATCTTTTGATTCCAATTATTTGAACTTTGGGGCTTTGGTTTTAATATATTTCATATATATTATATCCAATTGTTCATCTATTTTAGTATTTTAGACAGTATACGGAAAACCTTCCCTCCTTCACCGAGGGGCACAGGGATTTCCTTATTCCGAGAGAAGGAAGATTGTCCCTCGTTGCGATCTCTATAGTGCGTTGACTGAATTTCAGATCTGAGGGGAGGCTGCTTAAAATATTGAAAAGGTGCGGGAGGGAGATACTTACTAATACAATTTAATAGAAAATAGAACAATGTCAACTTTGCCAGTGTTGTAGAACAATAGTATACACAATAAGGAATGATCGTAGCGGAGGTTATAATGAGCCATTACCATCTCTTTAACCTTTAGAATTAAATAGATGAGGTTGCAGTTTAGTGCTCCTGGAACTCCCTATGATATGTCAAACCATAACAATTAGGTGACGGTTCCTCAGGTTTGCATGACTGCATCGGACAGACATACATCTGGCGTTATATATTAGTTCATTGAAATAACAGAGATAGGTGTAGTTTAGTGTTCCTGTAGAGCCAAGCCAATGAGGAAAAGGTGGTAACATTTTTCTCAGGATTGCAGTATGTACTGAGTACAGTAAGAAATTCCATGGCTTTCAAAGATTTAATATTTTTCAAGTGTTGAAAATGTTTTTGAATTTTTTCCTATAGCGTCACATTTTGAAAACATTTGTTCTCAGCAGTCTAGGAGTAACAAAACAAAAAAAGCAATGGACTGACCATTTGATGTAGTAGGTAGTCTACTTTGCAAAATGATAAGCCTTGTCCACCTCCTCTTCATATCTAAGACAGGAAGTGCCTTCCTAGTATGTCTTAATTAGCATAGTCTTTAAATCTAAATTATTAAAAAAAAACACATTTTAAAGGGATAGTAATGTTTCACAAAAACAGCAGCTCCAATTAATCTTCATAGTATTTGGACCATGGAGAGTGTTATTTCAATACTGTTAGAGTTGTAGTTCAAGAGTAATTGAATGATAAAGTATCCCCCTCCCGCCCCTTTTACCTAGTGTAAGCCGCCTCCCCTCAGATGTGGAATCTGGTCACTTGACTGGACAGGTCACAGCAAGGGACAATCTTCTTACTGTGATCATAACGACAACCCTGCCCCCTTGACAGGTTTTTCCTTATGCTCACTGAAGATTGTCCCTTTCTGCGATCCATCCGGACAGTCTTGCTGCTCTGAGGTGATCAGTGTTACATCAGTAAAAGGGGCAGGAGGGGGCTATTTTATCATAAATTGGAACTGTTTTTTTTTTTTACTATCCCTTTAACCTTTTTAATGCCGGAGGGGTATGCAACACATTACTTTCAGGTCCTGAAAGGGTTAACATTAACTTGCACAATGAAAACACGCAAATGCAATGTTCACCTCTATAGACATGAACACCAAGGCAGACTGACGATATTAACTCTTGAACTAAGGCAATATCCATAATGGCCATTAGCATGTCCTGGCCATAGAAAGGTAAGTGTGAGGGTTATTGTTAGGTGGTGTTAAAGGGATAGTAATGGTTCATAATAAAAGCAGCTCTAATTAATCATCATAGTATTTGGACTTTGGAGAGTGTTATTTCAATTCTGTCAGAGTTGTGACAAAGTATCCCCCTCCCACCCCTTTTACTGATGTAACACTGCTCAGCCAGAGCAGAAGGGAGGTGCCCAGGTAGACTGCAGAGAGGGACAATCTTCAATTAAGATAAGAGAAAAACCTGAAAAGCTTGTCAAGGGGGGCAGGGCTTTCATAGTTCTCATAGGAAGAAGATTGTCCCCTGCTGTTATCTGTCTGGTCTATGGACTGGATTCCACATCTGAGAAGAGATGGCTTACACTAGGTAAAAGGGGCGGGAGGGGAAACTTTGCTTGTGAATATCTCTCAAACCATAAAGGTTTGAGAGATAAGACTTATATCGTTCTTCATGTTTATTTAATGCCTACAAAATAAAATAAAGGTAAAACGATGTATTACTATCCCTTTACACAGGGCATTAAGCATGTCGCCGTGATTAAAAGGGCGACATGAGATTCTCATGCTGTGTAGCCGCACTCTGTTATGTATGAAACAGTTTAAAAGTGAAAAGTGTTAAGTATCCTTTAATCAACAGGGAAAGGCCCAACGGTGTTTGTGACTGTTACAACTTAACTTTCATATAAAAGCTACTTCAATCTTTTTATTATCGTCATTTATTTTTAAAAAGCAAACATATTCCTCTGTTCTGTACAACTAGGATCCTAGCATTTTTGTACCTTCATTTGAAACCGTCTGTATTTTTGTTGTGATACGCCTGCACGCCACTGTGTTGTGATTTGCGAGTGGACATGTGACATCATCTCTGTTGCGTGTACTTTCAATGAACTAACATAATACTTTAATTGACAAGTTTGGAACAACAAACTTTCACCTTTAGACAGGTCACAGGACTGTGCAAATGTCCTTCTCCTTGTGTAGGAGAATTTCACAAGAATAGGAGAGGACAGAAATCCTGAGGGCTTGTTTTTCTAACCATAAATTGAATAGTGTTTGACACAGGTACAATTAGGAAGCTATATGTGGTGGCAGGGTTCACTGGAAGGGTGATCTTAAGGGTGTTAAGAGTTCATGTTGGACCATAAATTTCACTCATAAAAAAGAAACTGCCCCTGTGTTTGTTCAATAAAACTCAAACAAATGCCTTTTGTGTAACTGAGAAATGACATCTGAACCAAACATTCCCACGTGGACTCTAGGGACAAAGATTCAGAACTAAAATATATATATAAAATGTTATCTCTCATATAACACGGAGCTGAAATCCATTAATATGTAAAAAATAAGGAAGTATTAAAGCCTTTGGGTGCCAGAAATATATCCAGAAATGAACTGGGGCCCTCTGTGGAGGAGGTTAACCCTTTAAGTGCCAGAGTGGTATGCAACACATTGCTTTGCAACGCATTGTGTACCAATCTGGCACTGAAAGGGTTAAATGCCAGTGGGATGCACAACACGTTGCATGTCAATGTTACACACCCCTATGGCACTCAAAGTGTTAAACAGACGCTGTCACCTTAACAATTTTGGTGATTTCGAAAGCTCTTTAAAAATCGCTTATATGGTGTATTAGCCACTTATTACTTAAAGGGACAGTAATGTTTCACAAAAACAGCAGCTCCAATTAATCTTCATAGTATTTGTGCAATGGAGAGTGTTATTTCATTACCATACCTGGGAGCTTTGGAAGCAGGGCTACCCGGAGGGTAACCCTGTCAGTGCCGACAGGGGAGGAAAATGACGCGATTCGCATAATAAAAGGGGCGGGACTTTGTCGCGGGGGGCGGGACAAAAAAACCCCCCTGCAAAATGGAGGCAAGAGGGTGGGGAGTGGGAGGAACCGGGCGGGATGGAGCACAAGTGGGCAGAGTTTAAGTAGAAACTCTGCCCACTTGTGCTCCATCCCGCCCGGTTCCTCCCACTCCCCACCCTCTTGCCTCCATTTTGCAGGGGGGTGATTCACACATTGCCCTGGAGACCCGGCAATTCAGTCTGAAATCCGGATTCTCCGGGGCAAAACCGGAGAGTTCCCAGGTATGTTCATTACTGTCAGAGTTGTAGTTCAAGAGTAATTGAAGGATAAAGTATCCCCCTCCCACCCCTTTTACCTAGTGTAACACTGCTCAGCTTAGATGTGGAATCTGGTTCTTGGACCGGACAGGTCACAGCAAGGGACAATCTTCTTACTGTGATCATAAGGAAATCCCTGCCCCCCTTGACAGGTTTTTCAGGTTTTTCCTTATGGTCACTGAAGATTGTCCCTCTCTGTGATCCATCAGGACAGTCTTGTTGCTCGGAGGTGAGCAGTGTTACATCAGTAAAAGGGGCGGGAGGGGGATACTTTATCATTCACTTACTATTGTACTACAACTCTGACAGTACTGAAATAACAGTCTCCATGGCCCAAATACTATGAAGATTAATTGGAGCTGCTTTTATTGTGAAACATTACTATCCCTTTAAGAGCCACTTATTACATTAGATACAGTTCCCCTTTAAGACTCTGCCAATTTCAAGGAACGCCACAAAGTGGATATAAGCAGGAGACTGCTCAGTATGGACTTACGCATTGAGGCTAGATAAAATTCACATTTTCCATCGTTATTTCTTCAATTAGCAGTGTCCTTTGATCCGACGGCAGGTGGAGACCTTATAGGAAGTCACTGTACCCTGTAAATACAGCAGATTGTTATCTAGGCCCATTGTTAGCGGACAGCAGAGGACTGCCTGTGATCAGCACTGTGTAAAAGGACACAGCCTTCCTGTCTGAGTCTCTGGTTATCACGAGGCTCGATGAGAGGGGGATGTCAGCATCACATGGTTTATTTTATTTTATTTTTCATACAGTGTTCAAGTCTACCCGCTTCACTGAGTGCTTTGTAAGCCTCTAGAGGCAGGCCTTTTTTACATTGTTTCACTGACTTTTTTACATTGTCTCTCTTTTACATTGTTGCACTCTCTCTGTTCACAGTCACACTCAGAAAGCTTTCTCAGAACACATTCAGAGAGGTCCCTGTCAGGGACATCCTAAATCATAATTCGCTATAACGCGTGTAACGACGCAGTCATGCGCAGTAGAGACTGCTGCGCGTGGCGCAGTCATGTGCAGTAGAGACTGCCTGCGTCGCTGGCGTCCAGCTCTGTATCAGTCGCGGCACAGGCATTCTCTACTTCGCATGACTGTACCGCGACCGGCTGGCAGTGGCACTGTGGCCCGTGTAACAGGCTCTTCAACTAGTTAAAATATAAAAAAATAATAGGAGAATATAAAAGAAAAGGCAATTTGGCTTTACAGAAGAACTTGCATAAATCAAAATAAATTAAAGCTTAAATATGATAAATAAATACAGCCAGAATTTGAAAAAATTACTTTTTTCATCCCTAAAATGTAATTCTAAACGTGCTTTTTATTTTAATCCTTTGCGTGTAACGCTACCCCAATGCACTCAAAGGGTTAACACATGTGTAGCCTCTCCTATAGAGGGAGCTATTGTCTTCATATTGTTTGTGCTGTTTGTAAGAAGAGATAAGCAGAGATACAAATAAACCTTGTTGCAAACTTAATTAATTAATCAAAAAGGAGGGGAAATAGACTCTGACACAGGAAAGTGTTTACAGGGAAATAATGCAATTAGGAGAAAGAAAGAGACAGATTGCCCTTCAACAAGGGGTTTTCTTTGCTTATCTCTTGTTCCAAACAGCACAAACAATATTAAAACAATTGATCCCTGTTTTGTAGAGGTTACACGTGTGGTGAGAAGCAAGTTTAGGATTATATTTTAGGGAAGAAACATTAATACATTTTACAGATCCTGGCTGTGTGTGCGTGATATTTATTTATCATACTTAAGTTCGACCTGCACTTCCTATTGTGTCATATTTTAATTCGTCCAACCTCTGGATATATACATGGGAAATTCAAATTAAAACATAACTTTTATTCTCTATAAATATAAAAAACTAGTATGAAAGCCCGTATACACGGGCTAAAGTGCACCCAGCTGCCCCGGAACCAGGAACAGAGACATGACGTGAGCCATCCGGAGCTGGGCAGCGCGTTCGGCAAGTTTCTACTGCGCATGACTGCAGTCATGCGCAGTAGAGACTTGCCAAACGCGCTGTTCCTTAGTGGGGAGCTCCAGACGCTCACAGCAAAGCTCCCTGTGTACGGAACCACACATGCACTGTAGAGACTCTCTACTGCGCATGTGCTGTTACTGCTCACAATGAGTGACTCATTCTACCACTTACAGGATAAGGTGAAAAAAAAATGTAAACTGTTCAGCTGCCGATTTTGGTTAATTCCAAGAGCGTGCACGGAAAGCACTTTGAGTCATAAATAGCCCTTTTTAGGGGTGGTAATAGGTATATTTGTTTCCTTTTTTTCTCAATTACATCCTTCATGAACCTTTTATCAGTAACTTTAGATTTTTTTTTTTAAACATAGATTTTTATTGAAGATTTTCTCCATAAATACAAAGTTTTGATATAAAGAAACAGGGTCCGCCTGTTGTAAAAATCAAACATTGACAAGTATGAAACAAGAATATAATATCACCCGTAAATCAGAGTATAAGAACTATGATAAAATTCTTAATGATTATGGAGTAACTGTAGAAAGCAAAAGAAGAGATTAAAGGGATAGTACCCTGGATCAACATCCTATCTGCATTGAAGCCACCTGTCATCATTCTCAGTATTGTTCTGTGCTACACAGGTATCCATTGCTTTTTTGAAAGCAGTTACATTATCTGCAAGCACAACATCCCGAGGCAAAGAATTCCATAGCTTTACCACCCATAGTGTAACGAATCCCTGCCTTTGTTTTAGTCAAAAGCCCCTTTCCTCTAGCCTTAAAGTGGAACTACCACCATAGTTAAAGTCACCCTTCAATAATTAGGTAGATGGCAACTAGCTTAATAATAATTATTTTACCTCTAAGAACTACACAATTTTAAAAAAAGCCTTAATCTTCCGAGACAGGAAGCCAGGCATCAGTGCAGACATCTTGTTTACGTGCCTGCGCTGTCAGTCCCGGTCTCCATTAAGAAGCATTACACTTTACCACAGGGTAACCGGAAGGGACTGACGGCGCAGGTGCACAGACTGCACTAACCTGGCCGTCAGTCTCAGAAGATTAAGGATTTCTTTAGGATCGTGTAGTTCTGAGAGGTAACATAACTATTATTAACCATTTGAGTGCCAGAGGGGTATGCAACGCATTGCAAAGTCATACCCCCCTGGCACTCAAAGGGTTAAGCTAGTCGGCATCTGCCTAATTATTGCAGGGCGACCTTAACTATGGTGGTAGTTCCACTTTAAGCCTAGAGGAAAGGTGCTTTAGACTAAAACAAAGGCAGGGATTCTCTACAGTAAGGGAAGTAAAGCTATGGAATTCTTTGCCTCGGGATGTACTTGCAGATAATGCAACTGCTTTAATGGATGACTTCTTGTTCTTCACTCAGCTCTTTCTGTAAATAATTCAATGCAATGCACACCCCTGTCACCCAGAGGGGTGAGGCAATACTTGTATCCAAATATACATGTATCAATTCTGGAGCAAATCAACTGCAGCATAGGGGAAAAATAAAACACCCAAATTCACAGTTAAATACGGCTTTTAACCCCTTTAATGCTAGAGAATTTGGGTGTTTTATTTTTCCCCTATGGTGCAGTTGATTTGCTCCAGAATTGATACATGTATATTTGGATGACAAGTATTGCCTCACCCCTCTGGGTGACAGGGGTGTGCATTGCATTGAATTATTTACACTAAGAGCTGAGTGAAGAACAAGAAGTCATCCATTAAAGTACATCCCGAGGCAAAGAATTCCATAGCTTTACTTCCCTTACTGTAAAGAATCCAGCCTTTGTTTTAGTCTAAAGCACCTTTCCTCTAGGCTTAAAGTGGAACTACCACCATAGTTAAAGTCAAGTAAAGACAAGTATTGCCTTTGCCCTATGAGTGACAGGGGTGTGCATTGCATTGCAAAGAGATGAGTGACCTACCCCTCTGACACTCAAAGGGTTAATCGTTTGAGTGCAAGAGTGGTATGCAACGCATTGCTTTGCAATACGTTGCGTACATCTCTGGCACTAAAAGGGTTAAAACTATCACACTGGCAAAAGTTTATTTTTGTCATTCACATTCATTGTTACTATCCTTATTGCTTGCCATCCCCTAATTCAGCTCCATGGACTATTCTGACAGGCAATAATTAAATAATTAAAGTGATCACAGTCTACAACAAACCTTTTTTTTTCTCTAGGACCAGCAAGACAATCTGTACTTTGTACTGGAGTTTTCCTGTACAACTTTAGAGCTCCACCTAGCGATCATCCTGAGAACTGATGCTAAATCGACTAAACTTGTACTACTTTTTGTACTTCCTTCAATATAAAGGTGTTTTCAGTACTGCAGGCTGAAGAAAAAAACTACAACCTTGCTTTATATTTGAGGTCGTCTTTTAACCTTCTGCGTGCCAGGGATGTATCCAACACATTGCGTTGCTATCTCCCTGGCACTCCAAAGGTTAGTTGGGTTTCAGGGAAGTATGTTCAGGTAGGGTTGCCACCTTTTCTTTAAAAAAAATACCGGCCATGGCATTCTCTCCATAGACTTAACATTGGACAGAAGCCAATTTTTTACCGGCTTGCCGGTAAAATACCGGCTGGGTGGCAACCCTATGTTCAGGAGATCTAATCTAATGTGGTAGCAAGTTTAAATATGCCTCTCACTCACTTCCCTAGTTAAAGGGATAGTAATGTTTCATAATAAAAGCAGCTCCAATTAATCTTCATAGTATTTGGGCCATGGAGAGTGTTATTTCAATTCTGTCAGAGTTGTAGTACAAGAGTAATTGAATGACAAAGTATCCCCCTCCCACCTCTTTTACTGATGTAACACTGCTCACCTCTGAGCAGCAAGACTGTCCAGATGGATCGCAGAGATGGACAATCTTCAGTGATCATAAGGAAAGACCTGAAAAACCTGTCAAGGGGGGCAGGGTTTTCCTTATACTCACAGTAAGAAGATTGTCCCTTGCTGTGATCTGTCTGGTCAAGAGACCAGATTCCACATCTGAGGTGAACAGTGTTACACTAGGTAAAAGGGGTGGGAGGGGGATACTTTCTCATTCAATTACTCTTGAACAACAACCTGACAGTATTGAAATAACACTCTCCATGGCCCAAATACTATGAAGATTAATTGGAGCTGCTGTTTTTGTGAAGCATTGCTATCCCTTAAATGCCAAACAATATAGTGTGCAGAGACTCACACGGCTACAACCTGACATAAGGTGTTTGTTGCCTTCTGGTCTCACCTCAGGCTGTAGCCATGTCAGTCTCTGTGAGTTTAATTATTGGGCTCTTAACTAAAGAAGCAAAAGGGGGGTAAATTCAGACTTCCTTGCCCTTCAGGTCACACGTCACCCAAACTGTGGATACAAAGGAGATTGAAGAACTGGTTCTGGTACAATATATTTCTATATTCTTTAACCCCTTAACGACCGGGGAATCCGGAACCGGAAGTGACTTGACGACCACGGAGCAATTTTTTTTTATTGCTCCGTTGGGTTCCGGACTCCCCGAACGGCGTGCAGCCGCGGGGGGAGCCCGGAACTCGATGACGGTCATAGTACGTCATCGGTCGTTAAGTCAAATCGACCCTTGACGTACTATGACCGTCAAGGGTCGTTAAGGGGTTAAATGTTGTTTTCTCTTAAATCTCTATTTACAGTTTACTCCCCTCATGTGAAAAACGTGACCAAACAGCACCTCAGGGAGTTCCAGGCCTATTAGTTAATATTCACTTACAGTGTGCGCTTGTCAAACCTCTTTTTTTTTTTTTCCTTCCTTTGAGGCATTTGTATGAACATGTAAGTAAAAGTTCACTAATTATTATAATAAAATGTTACTATACACTGTAAGAGAGACATCCATATGCATCATTCTTATAAAGAAATGTTAAAAACTGGGAATAATGCTGCCTCGCCTGGTTTTTATTTGTAGGTGCAAAACCCATTTGTATATTGTCTATTTGGTCTATTTCTTTATTTCATACATCTGTCTCCGAGGGTTGCGAATGCATTAGTATGGAGATCTGGAGTGATCATACTGCTCAGGTAGTGTGGAATAGTCAGTGAGATGTTAGCAGTGGAGGTTATAGTTAGTATGAAGATCTGGAGTGATCATACTGCTCAGGTAGTGTGGAATAGTCAGTGAGTTGTTAGTAGTGGAGGTTATAGTTAGTATGAAGATCTGGAGTGATCATACTGCTCAGGTAGTGTGGAATAGTCAGTGAGTTGTTAGTAGTGGAGGTTATAGTTAGTATGGAGATCTGGAGTGATCATACTGCTCAGGTAGTGTGGAATAGTCAGTGAGTTGTTAGCAGTGGAGGTTATAGTTAGTATGAAGATCTGGAGTGATCATACTGCTCAGGTAGTGTGGAATAGTCAGTGAGATGTTAGTAGTGGAGGTTATAGTTAGTATGGAGATCTGAAGTGATCATACTGCTCAGGTAGTGTGGAATAGTCAGTGAGATGTTAGTAGTGGAGGTTATAGTTAGTATGGAGATCTGGAGTGATCATACTGCTCAGGTAGTGTGGAATAGTCAGTGAGTTGTTAGTAGTGGAGGTTATAGTTAGTATGGAAATCTGTAGTGATCATACTGCTCAGGTAGTGTGGAATAGTCAGTGAGTTGTTAGTAGTGGAGGTTATAGTTAGTATGGAGATCTGGAGTGATCATACTGCTCAGGTAGTGTGGAATAGTCAGTGAGATGTTAGTAGTGGAGGTTATAGTTAGTATGGAGATCTGAAGTGATCATACTGCTCAGGTAGTGGGGAATAGTCAGTGAGTTGTTAGCAGTGGAGGTTATAGTTAGTATGGAGATCTGGAGTGATCATACTGCTCAGGTAATGTGGAATAGTCAGTGAGTTGTTAGTAGTGGAGGTTATAGTTAGTATGGAGATCTGGAGTGATCATACTGCTCAGGTAGTGTGGAATAGTCAGTGAGTTGTTAGCAGTGGAGGTTATAGTTAGTATGGAGATCTGGAGTGATCATACTGCTCAGGTAATGTGGAATAGTCAGTGAGTTGTTAGTAGTGGAGGTTATAGTTAGTATGGAGATCTGGAGTGATCATACTGCTCAGGTAGTGTGGAATAGTCAGTGAGTTGTTAGTAGTGGAGGTTATAGTTAGTATGGAGATCTGGAGTGAGCATACTGCTCAGGTAGTGTGGAATAGTCAGTGAGTTGTTAGCAGTGGAGGTTATAGTTAGTATGGAGATCTGGAGTGATCATACTGCTCAGGTAGTGTGGAATAGTCAGTGAGTTGTTAGTAGTGGAGGTTATAGTTAGTATGGAGATCTGGAGTGAGCATACTGCTCAGGTAATGTGGAATAGTCAGTGAGTTGTTAGTAGTGGAGGTTATAGTTAGTATGGAGATCTGGAGTGATCATACTGCTCAGGTAGTGTGGAATAGTCAGTGAGTTGTTAGTAGTGGAGGTTATAGTTAGTATGGAGATCTGCAGTGATTATACTGCTCAGGTAGTGTGGAATAGTCAGTGAGTTGTTAGTAGTGGAGGTTATAGTTAGTATGGAGATCTGGAGTGACCATACTGCTCAGGTAATGTGGAATAGTCAGTGAGTTGTTAGTAGTGGAGGTTATAGTTAGTATGGAGATCTGGAGTGATCATACTGCTCAGGTAGTGTGGAATAGTCAGTGAGTTGTTAGCAGTGGAGGTTATAGTTAGTATAGAGATCTGTAGTGATCATACTGCTCAGGTAATGTGGAATAGTCAGTGAGTTGTTAGTAGTGGAGGTTATAGTTAGTATGGAGATCTGGAGTGATCATACTGCTCAGGTAGTGTGGAATAGTCAGTGAGTTGTTAGTAGTGGAGGTTATAGTTAGTATGGAGATCTGGAGTGATCATACTGCTCAGGTAGTGTGGAATAGTCAGTGAGTTGTTAGTAGTGGAGGTTATAGTTAGTATGGAGATCTGAAGTGATCATACTGCTCAGGTAGTGTGGAATAGTCAGTGAGTTGTTAGAAGTGGAGGTTATAGTTAGTGTGGAGATCTGGAGTGATCATTCTGCTCAGGTAGTGTGGAATAGTCAGTGAGTTGTTAGTAGTGGAGCAGAGGTTATAGTTAGTATAGAGATCTGGAGTGATCATACTGCTCAGGTAGTGTGGAATAGTCAGTGAGTTGTTAGCAGTGGAGGTTATAGTTAGTATGGAGATCTGGAGTGATCATACTGCTCAGGTAATGTGGAATAGTCAGTGAGTTGTTAGCAGTGGAGGTTATAGTTAGTATGGAGATCTGGAGTGATCATACTGCTCAGGTAGTGTGGAATAGTCAGTGAGTTGTTAGCAGTGGAGGTTATAGTTAGTATGGAGATCTGGAGTGATCATACTGCTCAGGTAATGTGGAATAGTCAGTGAGTTGTTAGTAGCGGAGGTTATAGTTAGTATGGAGATCTGGAGTGATCATACTGCTCAGGTAGTGTGGAATAGTCAGTGAGTTGTTAGCAGTGGAGGTTATAGTTAGTATGGAGATCTGGAGTGATCATACTGCTCAGGTAATGTGGAATAGTCAGTGAGTTGTTAGTAGTGGAGGTTATAGTTAGTATGGAGATCTGGAGTGATTATACTGCTCAGGTAGTGTGGAATAGTCAGTGAGTTGTTAGTAGTGGAGGTTATAGTTAGTATGGAGATCTGGAGTGATCATACTGCTCAGGCAGTATAGAATAGTCAGTGAGTTGTTAGTAGTGGAAGTTATAGTTAGTATGGAGATCTGGAGTGATCATACTGCTCAGGTAGTGTGGAATAGTCAGTGAGTTGTTAGCAGTGGAGGTTATAGTTAGTATGGAGATCTGGAGTGACCATACTGCTCAGGTAGTGTGGAATAGTCAGTGAGTTGTTAGTAGTGGAGGTTATAGTTAGTATGGAGATCTGGAGTGATCATACTGCTCAGGTAGTGTGGAATAGTCAGTGAGTTGTTAGTAGTGGAGGTTATAGTTACTATGGAGATCTGGAGTGACCATACTGCTCAGGTAGTGTGGAATAGTCAGTGAGTTGTTAGTAGTGGAGGTTATAGTTAGTATGGAGATCTGGAGTGATCATACTGCTCAGGTAATGTGGAATAGTCAGTGAGTTGTTAGCAGTGGAGGTTATAGTTAGTATGGAGATCTGGAGTGATCATACTGCTCAGGTAGTGTGGAATAGTCAGTGAGTTGTTAGTAGTGGAGGTTATAGTTAGTATGGAGATCTGGAGTGATCATACTGCTCAGGTAGTATGGAATAGTCAGTGAGTTGTTAGTAGTGGAGGTTATAGTTAGTATGGAGATCTGGAGTGATCATACTGCTCAGGTAGTGTGGAATAGTCAGTGAGTTGTTAGTAGTGGAGGTTATAGTTAGTATGGAAATCTGTAGTGATCATACTGCTCAGGTAGTGTGGAATAGTCAGTGAGTTGTTAGTAGTGGAGGTTATAGTTAGTATGGAGATCTGGAGTGATCATACTGCTCAGGTAGTGTGGAATAGTCAGTGAGTTGTTAGTAGTGGAGGTTATAGTTAGTATGGAGATCTGAAGTGATCATACTGCTCAGGTAGTGTGGAATAGTCAGTGAGTTGTTAGTAGTGGAGGTTATAGTTAGTATGGAGATCTGTAATGACCATACTGCTCAGGTAATGTTGAATAGTCAGTGAGTTGTTAGTAGTGGAGGTTATAGTTAGTATGGAGATCTGTAGTGATCATACTGCTCAGGTAGTGTGGAATAGTCAGTGAGTTGTTAGTAGTGGAGGTTATAGTTAGTATGGAGATCTGAGGTGAATATACTGCTCTGGTAGTGTGGAATAGTCAGTGAGTTGTTAGTAGTGGAGGTTATAGTTAGTATGGATATCTGGAGTGATCATACTGCTCAGGTAGTGTGGAATAGTCAGTGAGTTGTTAGTAGTGGAGGTTATAGTTAGTATGGAGATCTGTAGTGATCATACTGCTCAGGTAGTGTGGAATAGTCAGTGAGTTGTTAGTAGTGGAGGTTATAGTTAGTATGGAGATCTGTAGTGATCATACTGCTCAGGTAGTGTGGAATAGTCAGTGAGTTGTTAGTAGTGGAGGTTATAGTTAGTATGGAGATCTGTAGTGATCATACTGCTCAGGTAGTGTGGAATAGTCAGTGAGTTGTTAGCAGTGGAGTGGAGGTTATAGTTAGTATGGAGATCTGGAGTGATCATACTGCTCAGGTAGTGTGGAATAGTCAGTGAGTTGTTAGTAGCGGAGGTTATAGTTAGTATGGAGATCTGGAGTGATCATACTGCTCAGGTAGTGTGGAATAGTCAGTGAGTTGTTAGTAGCGGAGGTTATAGTTAGTATGGAGATCTGGAGTGATCATACTGCTCAGGTAGTGTGGAATAGTCAGTGAGTTGTTAGTAGCGGAGGTTATAGTTAGTATGGAGATCTGGAGTGATCATACTGCTCAGGTAGTGTGGAATAGTCAGTGAGTTATTAGTAGTGGAGGTTATAGTTAGTATGGAGATCTGGAGTGATCATACTGCTCAGGTAATCTGGTAGATTTCTAGAGAAGTTGTTATAAACCAGGCAAGAAAGGTGAAGGGCACGTCTAGATCTGAGTGTTAACCAATTTAGTTCTTCATACAAATCACAATGATAGCTTGTGTAATTACATTTTTCAGAACCAACATAAGATCTTGGCGATTTTGGACACTCATGTCAGTTAGGTCCGTGAATATTTGGACACAAGTTTGTTATTTCAGCTGTTTACCAAGACAAATTAAGTTACAGTTAAATAATGAATATGGGCTTAAAGTGCAGTGTCTCAGCTTTAATTTGAGGGTATTAACATCCAGACTGGAGGAAGGGTTTAGGAATTACAGCTCTTTAAAGCAGAACTTTCAGATAATAGCAAGTCGCCGTGCATTCATTAAATGCATGGCGACTAGCTTGAAAATAGATGTGTCTAAAGGAATCCGTCCCGTTTGGAGACCAGAACTGAGGCTAGAGTGCAGACATCTTGTCTGTGTGCCTGCGCCGTCAGTCCCGGTCTCCATAGAGTAGACTGCTTTGCACCATATGGTCACCGGAAAGGACTGACGGCGCAGGATCACAGGCCGCACTAACCTGCCTGTCAGTCCTGAAACGGGATGGATTCCTTTAGACACACGTATTTTTTTTTTACTGTAAGACATCTATTTTGAAGCTACTCGCTATGCATTTAATGAACGCATGGCGAATGGCTATTATCTGAAAGTTCCGCTTTAATATGTAACCCCCTCTTTTTCAAGGGACCAAAAGTAATAGGACAATTGACTCAAAAGTTGTTTCATGGACAGGTGTGGGCTATTCCTTCATTATTTATTCATCAGTTAGGCAGGTAAAAGGTCTGGAGTGGATTCCAGGTGTGGCATTCACATTTGGAAGCTGTTGCTGTGACACCAGAACATGCGGTCAAAGGAGCTCTCAGTGCAAGTGAAACAGGCCATCCTACAGCTGCAAAAAACAAAATAAATCATCAGAGAGATAGCAGGAACATTAGGAGAGGCCAAATCAACAGTTTGGTACACAATATGTCCTGTTAAAAGAAAGCACTGGGGAGCTCTGCAACACAAAAAGGCCTGGACATCCTTGGAAGACAACAGTGGTGGATGATGGTAGGATCCTTTCCATGGTAAGGACAAACCCCTTCATCCAGCCAAGTGAAGAACACTCTCCAGGAGGCAGGCCTATCATTATCCACAAGAAAAAGAAAACTCACATTAACTTATACATTCCATTTTACAGATGTAAATTGAGAACCAAAGTAGGGTGACCACACGTCCCGGAATGCCCGGGACTGTCCCTTATTGGGGGTCTGTGTCCCGCGTCACCCCCCACGGGACAACAAAGAGTCCCGGAATTGAGCAACAAGCGCCAGTCCAGCCAGTCAATGAAATGTATTTGCTATATGGTCCTCATTGGCTGGCTGAGTCAGCCAATGAGGACCATATAAGCAAATACATTTCATTGGCTGGCTGGACTGGTACGTGCGAGACAGCTGGGATGGTGCAGGTATGCTGGTGCTGCAAGTGAGACTCGAGGCTGAGGATCCTGCTGGTGCTGACCATCTTTCTGAGGCTAAAACAGAGTAAGAGTTCCCACTGGGAAGCCTCAGAAAGACCATCAGCGCCGGCAGGAGCCTCAGCCGCGGGACTAGGGTGACAACATGTCCCGGAATGGCAGAATGGAAATGTGGTCACCCTAAACCAAAGTGAATAAATATGAATAGTAGTAAGCAGTGTGGGCTTTCTCCAAACACCAGGCCAAATCCTTGCCTTTAAAAACAACCCTCTGCAAGTGGTAGCGAATGTGCAAATACATTTTTAGGTGTAGAACAATTATTATAAAAAAAAGAAAAAGCAGCTAGAATGGGAGAGAGAGAAAATGTGCAATAACAAAAGAAAAAGAAAACTCACAGCGCTAACTCACATTAACTTACACATTTCATTTTACAGATGTAAATTGAGAACATATCTTGGCCAAACTATGCAACGAAGACCCCAAATGTACTAAAGTGGTATGATATATGCTTTACACAGGGTTCCAGTTGGATAGTTTATATGGAGGAGCGCAGATTTGTTTTGCTTTTTTGTTTGGGCTTCGGTCTAGTCTTGGGGAGCCTGGAGAACTCCCACATTTCTTGCTGCTATTCATATTTATTTACTTGGTTTCTCAGTTTACATCTGTAAAATGAAATGTATACGTTAATGTGAGTTAGCACTGTAAGTTTTCTGTTATTGCACATTTTCTCTCTCTCATTCTTGCAGCTTTTTCACTATTACTTTAATTTTATAATAAATGTTATACACATAAAAATGTATATGAACATTTGCTACCACTGGCAGAAAGGTGTTTAAAGGCATGGTCTTGGCCTGGTGTTTGGGCTGTCTGACATGCAATTAAGGCTCTGTGCAAACCCCAGGTGACTTGTGGGGGTGGGTGGATAGACATTATAAAGGAGACCGAGTGCTCCAGCCTCTTTGGACTGCTGACCATTCTCTACAAGTCACTGAAAGGGATAGTGATGTTTCAAAAAAACAGCAGCTGCAATTAAACTTCATAGTATTCAAGCCATAGAGAGTGTTATTTCAATACTGTCAGAGCTGTGGTTCAAGAGTAATTGAAGGATAAAGTTTCCCCTCCCGCCCCTTTTACCTAGTGTAAGACATCTCTTCTCAGATGTGGAATCCAGTCCATAGACCAGATAGATAACAGAAGGGGACAATCTTCTTCCTATGAGAACAATGAAAACCCTGCCCCCCTTGACAAGTTTTTCAGGTTTTTCCCTTATCTAAATTGAAGATTGTCCCTCTCTGCAGTCTACCTGGGCACCTCCCTTCTGATCTGGCTGAGCAGTGTTACATCAGTAAAAGGGGCGGGAGGGGGATACTTTGTCATTGAATTACTCTTGAACTACAACTCTGACAGAATTGAAATAACACTCTCCAAGGTCCAAATACTATGATGATTAACCCCTTAACGACTGGCATCGCGGCGCGTTGCGGTCACTTAAGGACCACGGAGCATTTTATTTATTTTTTAAATTCTGGTTCCTGACTCCCCCGAATGCCGTGCAGCCCGGAATTCCATGACGGTCATAGTACGTCATGGGTCGTTAACTCCGATCAAGCCATGACGTACTATGACCATCAAGGGTCATTAAGGGGTTAATTAGAGCTGCTTTTATTATGAAACATTACTATCCCTTGAAGGTGAGTCCTAACATGAATTTGAGAAAAAACTATTTTTTTTCTTTTTTTGCGTTAAATGTTTTTAAATCTCCCTACGAGTTATATACAAGAAATCTCAAGGGTAATGTTTTTAACTTAGATAGGAATGACTATATAAATGGTTAGGTACTCGCATTGTATTGGGGAGCCTTGATGCAGCAGGCAGGCTTACACATTTTGGCCAAATTATGCAATGAAGACCCCAAATTTATTAAAAGTGGTATAATATATGCTTTACACAGGGTTCACATTTGGATAGTTTATATAGAGGAGCGCAGATTTGTTTTGCTTTTGATATCATTATCCAAGTCTACCATAAAGAGAAGACATCACGAGACCAAACACAGAGGCCTCACCACAAGGTGCAAACCATTCCTAAGCCTCAATAATAGAAAGGACAGATTAGACTTTGCCAATAAAAACATCTAAAAGTGCCAGCCCAGTTCTGGAACAGGATTCTTTGGACCAGATTAAACTAAGATCAACCTGTACCAGAATGATGGGAAGAAAAAAGTATGGAGATACCTTGGAACGGCTTATGATTCGAAGCAAGACACATCATCTGTAAAACACGGTGGAGGCAGTGTGATGACATGGGCATGCATGGCTTCCAATGGCACTGGGTCACTAGTGTTTATTGATGATGTGATAGAAGACAGAAGGAGCCAGATGAATTCTGAAGTGTATAGGGATATATTGTCTGCTCAGATTCAGCCAAATTGAGTGAAGTTGATTGGAGGGCGTTTCTCTTTACAGCTGGACAATTACCCAAAACATACTGCAAAAGGAGTTTTTTTTAAGGCAAAGAAGTGGAATATTCTGCAATGGCTGAGTCAATCACCTGATCTCAACCCGACCGAGCATGCATTTCACTTGCTGAAGACAAAACTTAAAGGAGCAGTAAAAACTTTTTTTTATGAAAAAGTAGGGATTTTCCTATTGAGTAAAATAAGGGTACTCCCACTGCCGAGAGATGTATATTTCCAGAGTTATTACAGTTTAAACCCATGTTTTTTTTACATTAGCAGTGCCCTCTAGTGGTCAAATTCTAATTAGTCTTCCTGTTACATTCTAATGGAGAGGTAAGTCAGAAAAGTTAGAGCCATACAGTTCTCCATAGAATATGATAGAAACTTCCTGTCACTTCCTGTCAGTTAGAACTATCAGGAAGTAAACACAGTAAATTCACTTCCTGATTATTTAAACTGCTATAATTTTTTAATAAAACATCTGACAGCGATGGGAGTACCCTTGTTTTATTCAGCAGGAAATGCTCTATAAAATATGTGTTTTCATAAAAAAAAGTTTACTGCTTCTTTAAAGGTAGAAGGACACAAACAAACAACAACGGAAGACAGCTGCAGTAAAGGCCAGGCAAAGCAGCACAAAGGAGGAAACCCAGCATTTGGTGATGTCCGTGCGTTCCAGACTACAAGCAGTCATTGCCTGCAGACGATTCTTGACAAAGTATTAAAAACGAACATTTTATTTATGATTGTGTTCATTTGTCCAATTACATTTGAGCCCCTGAAATAAAGGGACTGTGCATGAAAATGGTTGCGATTCCTAAACGTTTCATACGATATTATTGTTCAACCTCTTGAATTAAAGCTGAAAGTCTGCACTTCAATTGTATCTCAGTTGTTTCATTTCAAATCCATTGTGGTGACGTACAGAGCCAAAATAATGAAAATTGTGTCAGTGTAAAAATGCTTCCAGAACGGACTGTATTGGTTACAAATTCCACTTTAATCAGCCTTATGTGTTGCTGACCAGGGGATGTACATTAAGTAATTTGCATAATAAAAGGGGTGTGGCTAAATAGGGTGGGTGGGCTTATCATCCTTGTGTCATAAAGTAACTGGGAAGAACAGTGTGGGAAGGAGGAGACGTGGGCAGGAACATGGTGAAAAGGAGAAGTGGGCAATATTTCAGAAGAAACTCATCACTGCTGCTTGAGAATCAGCCTCTGTTCCCAGTAATTAACTGTAAAAAACTGTTTTAGATCTGGAGAGCTCCCAAGTATGGTTAAGATTACAATGTGTAGCGGGTGGAATTTGCATCTTGTGATCCTGCTAGCAACAGTTGTCTGCCTCCATGGACATGACAAGAGCAAAATTCATAGGTGGCATTAGGATTTTCTAGCCATAATAAACTAAGTATGTGTGTGTGGGGGATTATTAGGAGGTGTTCATTCTTCATTAGGCCCCTTTCACACAGGCGACATTAACACACTGATGCCATTTTGGATGTTGTGATAAGTAACATTCTGGACTATCATCTGTGTGGGAATTATAGACCTGTGAGTCTGACCTCTGTAGTGGGAAAACTGATAGAAGGGATAATAAGGGATTATATTCAGAATTACAACAAAAAAAATAATATAATTAGCAGGATTCAACAATTAAAGGGATAGTATTGATTGAAAATAATTTTATTTTATATTGTAGCCCTTAAAAAAAACATTAAAAATGATATGTCTTATCTCCCAAACCTTTTAGCCAAGTCTGCCATCTAGTGGACAGATTTGGAATCCGGTCCACAGATCAGCGGTCAGTTCTTAAAGGGATAGTAATACTTCATTTTAACTTTATTTTATTTTGTAGGCATTAAAAAAACATGAAGAATGATATAAGTCTTATCTCTGAAACCTTTATGGTTTAAGAGATATTCACAAACAAAGTATCCCCCCCTGTTCAACCAGATCAGAAGGGAGGTGCCCAGGTAGACTGCAGAGAGGGACAATCTTCAATTAAGATAATGGAAAAAGCTGAAAAACTTGTCAAGGGGGGCAGGGCTTTCATTGTTTTCATACAAAGAAAATTGTCCCCTTCTGTTATCTGTACTGTCATACAACCAGACTCACATCTGAGAAGAGATGGCTTACACTAGGTAAAAGGGGCGGGGAGGGGAACTTTGCTTGTGAATATCTCATAAACCATAAAGGTTTGAGAGATAAGACTTATATCATTCTTCATGTTTTTTTAATGCCTACAAAATAAAATAAAGTTAAAATGAAGTGTTACTATCCCTTTAAGCAGTTCCCTGACCACGATCTTTAAAAAGAACTACTTCATTGAAACGGTCTACAAAGTGTGCCTGGCTTGCAAGCACACTTTGTAGACCATTCCAAGGAAGAAATTCTTTTTAAAGATCATGATCTCGGCACTTCTGAAGAGCCGCGGACGGTCTGCGGCCCAGATTTCAAATCTGACAGCTAGAGCAGTGACGTCACTCCAGGAGAAACTTTACTTGCTAATATCTATCAAACCATAAAGGTTTGGGAGATAAGACATATCATTTTTAATGTTTTTTAAGGGCTACAATATAAAATAAAATTATTTTCAAGCTATACTATCCATTTAAGAGGCATAGATCATGCCAAACAAATTTTTAGCTTCTATGAAGAAACTAGCAACCTAGATAATGGTATAACAGCTTATGTAGTTTATCTAGATTTTGCAACGACATTTGATACAGTGCCACACAGGAGACTGGGGTATAAAATAAGGAAATTAGGGATTGGGGATAACCTTTGCAATTGGATAGAAAACAGGTCGAAGGATAGGGAACAGTGTGTGGCTGTAAATTAACAATTCTTCAATACATTTACAGTTGAGAGTACCTCAGGGTTCAGTAATTGGTCCACTGTATTTTAACATGTTTATATATGAGCTGGAAATAAATATAGAAAGCAAAATATCAGTTTTTGCAGATGACACTAAATTATGCAGGATAATTAAATCAGAACAAAATTTCTCTACAAAGGGATTTACATAAAATAGCACATCGGGCAAACAAATGGAATAGGACGTTTAAATTGGGAAAGTGTAAAGTCATGAATTTGGGATGAAAAAATCCCAGTGCTGCTTATGATCTAAAATCATTTTAGGGGACTCATTTCTAGAGAAAGGCCTGGAACTCCTTGTAAATTACAAACTTGGAAACAGTGACCAGTGTCAAATACAGTCATATCTTGCATAAAAAGGGGCTGTAAGAGTGGGTAACATCATTTTTCCACTTTTCAAATAGTTGATAAGATCTCACCTCGTATTTGCAGTGCAGTTTTGGGCATCAGTTCTGATAAAGGAAATTAGAGAACTGGACAGAGTACAGTGAAGAGCAACAAAATTAATTAAGGGAATAGAAGACTTGACGTATGAGGGTCGTCTAGACAAACATGGTTTATTTACTCTAGAGAAAAGACGGCTAAGAGTAGATCTTATCACATTGTACAAGTATATGAGAGGTCAATACAAGGATCTATCTGGTGAGCTTTTCATTCAGAGGTCTGATCAAATAACTAGGGCCACACCTTCAAATTAGAAGAAAAAAGGATTCAAACTGAGCAGAGGAAGGGTTTTTTTTACAGTAAGGTCTGTTACATTGGGTTATACTGTGTATTAGTAGGCAAAACAGGAAGTTCAGATAAAAACTAATTTATTTGGAGGCAGGAAATCTATATAATTCTCATGTCATTGGGTTATGAGGCAAAGGTTGAACTTGTTGGAAAGTCTGTCCGGTGGCCTATAGGGCTGCCTGCAGACCTTAGACACTAGCAGTGTGGAGGTTGCACTACTCATTGCAAATTTCAAAGAATGACCGAGCCTTATGGATGCCAGCCAGTAGTATGAGCTGGCTCTCATCTGGGCTTGCCATGAGACACACCTCTGCTGCATTCAAATCAGTGGTGGACAATAGAGAGGAGAGTTAAGATATTGAAGCAGCAGAATTGTTCTGCAAAAGTTCTGTTGTCAGTGTGAAAAATGTTAAAGCGGAACTTTCAATTACTAATAAGTCACCCTTGAATTATTAAACATATGGTGACTAGCATCCTAATACATGTCTTACCTCTATAAAGAGCCACATTCTAAAGAAATCCTTCATCTTAGGAGACTGATGGGCAGGATAGTGCAGTCTGCACGCCTGTGCCGTCAGTCCTTCCGGTTACCATGTTGTACGCTGCAATGCTTCTTACAGGAGACCAGGACTGACAGTGCAGGCGTGCAGACAAGATGTCTGCGCTGATGTCTGGCTTCCGGTCTCCTTAGATGAAAGATTTCTTTAGAATGAGGCACTTTACAGAGGTAATACATGTATTAGGGTGCTAGTCACCATATGTTTAACCCCTTACCGCCCGAGGACGTACATGTACGTATCGAGCGGATGTCCCAGGTGGACAGAGGACGTACATGTACATCCCGGAAGTCATGGGAAAAAAAGTTTGGCGGGCGTTAAGTGCTGTCACTAAGGGGTTAATAATTCAAGGGCGACTTATTAGCACACCTGGGAACTTTCAAGATGAGCTGACCCTGAGATATTTGAAATATTAACCCTTAAAGCTTCCCATAATGTAGATTTTAGGCAATATATACCCCCTTGCTCTAACACAGAGGTGATCCAGTTGGTCTGCAAGGACCCTTTAACAGGCTACAATTTAAAGATCTCATGGCCTAAACACATACAAGACAAGCAGGACATCCCCCTGTATTTCTGGTGCAATTGGCATGAATTTACTGACTAAAGAAACATTTAATTGGGGCAAATCATATAGTAGGTAACAGAGATCACTCTCACCCTGAGAATTTGGCCCTTCACCCTGAGATTTGGGTCAAAACCCCAAGTCTCAGGATCAAACACTGAGTTCCCAGGTATGCTTATTAGTAACTGAAAGTTCCGCTTTAAAAGGGGACTATTGCAAGTTTACCTCACTGTCATCCTCATATAGCAATAACCTTTAATTTTTTTTTTTTTGTTGTTATAAAATGCTAAAATAATAAAAAAAAGCGAAATTTACATTAAAAAGGAGCTATGGCCTCACTTCCAGGCATACTTCGGTTACAGTTCTGTACCGCAGCCTGTCAATCTGTCTGTTCCCTCCTGAAGTATTGTCGGGTTCCAACCAGATTACATGGAGAAATCCTCCGTCATTGGAGCAGTTTGTAACGTGACAATACGTGGGGAGGAACAGAAGAAGATTGGCAGGCCACAGCATTCATTTTATAACAACCCCCCCCCCCCCCCCAATGATTAAAGGTTATCTCTATGTGAAGATGACAAGGAGGTAAACTTGTATAGGCAGGGCTGGATTTACATCTCAGGAGCCTGTAGGCACAGAAATCTGATGCCCCCCCCCCCCCACCCATTGGTCATCTCCACAACACTGCTAATCTCCACATTTCCCCCCACATAACCATATTGCCCTCACATTGCCCCCACCAGCTCTATATTGTCCTATCAGCTCCAGCCCGCCCCATCAGCTCCAACTTGCCCTCACATTGCTCCCATCATCTCCACACTGCCCCCATCATCTTCACATTGACCCCCCCATATCCATTTCCTACCTCCCTGGTGGTCCAGCGGCAGGAAAAGTCTATACCTCCTTCTGCACAGACCTGTATGCTTTTGCTCCCGCTCAGTCTTCTCTTCAATAATGCAGAGCGCTGGGAGATGATGTAATCTCCCAGCGCTCTGCATTACTAAAGAGCCGACGAGGGAGCAACAGCATACAGGTCTGTGCCGAAGAAGGCACAGACCTTACTATGCAGCTGGTTACTGCTGCCACTGTGCGCAGCGCGAGTGTGGTGAATAAAAATATATTTAAAAAAAAAAATTGATTTCAGTGACAGGTGCCCCTCTGTGGGGTGCACCTGTAGGCAGATGCCTACTCTACCTTATGGCAAATCCAGCCCTGTGTATAGGTGTGATCATTCTGCTTTAAAAAAAGGTTGAAGGTTAACCTTCCATTGTCTAACGATTATTGTCATATTGTCTATTGAAACGCAACACACATCCAAGATTAACTCCTCTTTATTAAAAACGTGATATTACAAAAATCTGTCTACTTAAAATACTGTTTATTTGTGATTTCAACAGGAATTAGCAATACATCTATCAGCAATTTTCCAGGTAACATATTTCCACTGAACAGAGATTTTTTTTTTTTTATAATTTTTATTTTTTCAAAATGGCTCATTCTTTTACGCCAAAAGCAAATATATAGAGGCGATAGCAGGAAAAAAATAAACTAAAAAGGTGCATATAACTCGACTGCTTTTTTTAAAAAATATTTTTGCATTCATTTAGATATATTTTTATATAGACTTATTTCTGTATTTTCTTATTATTTAGAAAAATGTTATGTATAGCATCGTTCACAGACTCTCGTTCCTACATGTTGTAATACAACACACAAAAATAAAAATAATGCAGAAATTCAATTAAAGAGAACTATGGAGATTATGGAATTTCAAGGCATTTTCTCCTTTTAAGTGACAGGAGAGATATATTAGGGTTTTGTACTAAGGCTCAGGCTTTCCCAAAAGTGCAGGCTGTCAAGATATTCTCGATTAACCTTTTGAGTGCCAGAGGGGTACGCAACGGATTGCAAAGCAATCCGTTGCGCACCCCTCTGGCACTCAAAGGGTTAAAGTTACTGTTGTTAACTTGGGCAGATCCTACAACAGGGATGGGCAACGTGGGGCTCTACAGCTGCTACCAGACTACAACTCCCATCATCCCCTGGGAGTTGTAGTCTCGCAGCAGCTGGACAGCCTCACTTAACCCACCACTGTCCAAAAGAATGATTGAACCACTGATTTATTGAATTCATGTGAGGACATACTGAAAACCTCACCACTAGGGGGAGCCTGATGACATGTTTGAACTCACAAGTACTATGGAACTGAATTGATTTGGGGGGAACCAACTGTACCAGAGGGTAACCATTGATTTAAATGTATATACATATATATATATATTTTTTTTTTAAATGTATATATTGGTTACATTCATGGTGAGTAAAATTAGTGTACTCCCACTGCTGGGATATAATTCAGTCAAAAGTGATAACAGCTCAAACTTAAGTTTTTGTCTTTTTTTTCATTCTAAAAAATATTGAAGTAACCACTAGGTGGTGGTGTTTCATTAGTCCCAACCGAGAAGTACGTTCATTGGCTGAACTAGAGAGGCCATAGCTTGAGCTATTGATTTAAGAATGGCTCAGCAGTGGGGGTACCCTTGTTTTTCTTGGCAAGAATTATTTTATTTACGTTTTATATATATATATATATATATATATATATATATATATATATATATATATATATATATACACACACACACACACACCCTTTGCGTGCCAGAGGGATAGCAAACGCTCTCCTCTGCCATTCAAAGGGTTAAATGGAACTGTGAACCCTATGGATGCTAAAAGACATCTCCAATGCATTGATTTGCAATGCTTTGGCGTCCTCTCTAGCATTGAAGGGGTTAAAAGCCCCATTTAAATCAATGGAAATTTGCCTCCACCCCCGCAGGGCAGTTGATTTGCCCCAGAACTACTCCAGATCTCACGGTACATCAGCCTCATTGATGAGTGGTAACTGCAGAAGGGGGATATCATTTTTTCCAGTATATAAATGTCCAGACTTTTTCCCATTAAGTTAATTCTGAGTACGAGAGAGGTGTGCAACTCACTGCATCTATCACTCAAAGGGTTAAAGAAAAAAACAAAACAAAAAACTTTCCAAAAATATTTTCTTCTAACAAGGGTTTAGTTCAGTTTGTCATGTTCCCGCAGGCCATGCAACGCTTTCCAGTATGTGTTTGATACTTTGGTCTAAATGCATACAGGATTGTGGCCAAAGCTTAAAGGGACAGTAATGTCTGCCATAAAGCAGATCTCCATGTCTTCTCTACTGTAAAACTAAACATTGCGCTATGTTTAATCACTTACTTTTATGTAGTTTCAAAGACATTATATGTAAAAACATCCCCCTCCTGCCTTTTCTGGTCTCATTACGCTTCCTCTATCTGTTGTCCGGATGGAGACCGGCGAGGGACAATATTCAGTAAGCAAAGGAAAACCCTTCCCTCCTTCGTCAACAGGGGGCAGTGTTTTCCTTATAGTTACTGACTGATGATTGTCCCTCGCTGCATCTGTTCAGTCCCACAACCGGCTCCCAGATCTAAGGGGAGGAGTCCAGAAGGGGCGGGAGGGGGATCTTTTTACATGTAATATCTTTGGAACTACATAAAAGTAAATTATTAAACATAGCGCAATGTGTTAGGTTTACACTAGAGAAGACTCTGCAATATCCTTTATTGTACACATTACTATCCCTTTAATTTTACAAAATTGCATTCAATTTAAATGGCGATTTTAACCCCTTGAATGCCACAGAGATCTCCAACACATTGCTTTGTGGGGTTTTCAGAAGTACTTTCAACTTTAAATGGGACATTCAAATGGTTAAAAGCTGCATTTTAATCAAAGGGTACATTGTCCTCTATGGCGCGTAACTGGTTTACCCCAGAATTGCTGAACGTTGCTCATATATATTATATATCCCATTGGTCTGTAAATAAAGTTTTATTTTTGCAGCTAATGCAACTTCCCCCCTCAACCAGTGTCTCTCCCAGTAAAGGTACCAGTTAATAAAATACAAGGAAAACAAAAAAGAAAACTAAGCACACACACTACTTTATACTAAAACTACGATTTCTTTGGGAAATTTTCAGGAAGTCAGAAGCCGGCTGGAGTTTTAAAAATGGCTGCCACTTGACACAAGTCTTGTGCTGTGATTTCATAATGTACGAGTCAATCTTTATTGGAAACTAGCTTCACAAAATCTTTGTGGAGCCAGAGCCCTACACAATCTGGTCTATTAGATAATAAAATGTGCTTCTGAATGTGTTTTCTCCTTTCTCCAATACCAGGCTGGACCCCAAAGCTTTGAGAAGGTTCGTAGAACCTAAAGGTATAACCTTTCAGTGTCTGAGGACGGTACACCTCTTTGCACTCAAAGGGTTAAAGGATAATGGTGTAGAGCTGATTAAAATAAAAAAGTGCTGGTTTCCAACGCCACTTCTTCACCTTACAATTTATTGGTGAAAAAGAAGCATTACATCTTCAGCAATGCTTCATTATGATATATATCGTATGTCTTTCTGCCAAGTAAAACGAGTCTACATCCACTGGTAGTAGAAGCTCCATTAAAAAATTATGACAGCTCATTTTCCAACTGCAGCTCTCCATGCACTGCAATGGTGAGAAACATACAAAACTACAGTTTGAGTTAAAAATAAACTAAAAAAAAGTTTACACTGATAATTTTTAAGTGAAACAGCTTGCAGAAATGGAAGCAAATTTTACTTAGCGGAAAATTCCTTCTAACCTTATATATATTTACATTACTAATCCTTTAAGGCCTGAAATCACTGCAGCAAGTATAAAATAAGTGGGATTGTTTTTCTCTAGACTGCATTTTAATATCACTGCGTAAACGATTTTGGATTAATGCGCAAATTCAGTATGATGCTGCCCTTTGTATTTGGTGGTGCGTGCACATTTGGGGAATTGCTGGACTTCGATGGTGGTAAGCCTCTCTGCCACTATTTTCACAGCTAGGGAGCTTTTGACCCATGGATACTGATGGCAAAATTGTCACCCCTGTGAATTTCACTGTACCAATTTTTACAGGAGGGCACTGCTCCACTGGGGACTGTGTGTGTGTTTGTCCTTTATATTCTGCTAAAGGTACATTATGGAGTAAACCAATTGCACATTGGGGGAGTGGGGGGTGAGATGAAAATTGCACAATTTCTCATGGATTTAAAAACGCCTTTTACATTTTTGGTAACTTTATTTCCCCACTGAGCTGTATTTGTTTTGCTCCAGAATTGCACCTCCTTACCTTGATTGAGTAAATACCTTAAGAGTCTGATGGGATTTTTGCCAATGCCCTAAAAATTGAGCAGCTCCTAGAAAGTGTCACAAATGCCTTCTCCCAGACACTGTACACGATAATACATGTTATTTTCAGGAATTGCAGTTCCTATTCAGGTGCAATACAGTATTTGGTTTGAATGCTCAAATGCACTAGTTTAACAAACTATCTAGAAACAAGTCACAATTGCGATTTTAAGCCCTTATGAGTGAGACTGGTATGCAGATCACATTATTGCAAAACAATGCGTTGGTTCTCTCTCTGGAACTCGTAAGGGTTAAATTAGAGTTTAACTGTATGAGTACCAGAGGGGTGTCAAACTCACTGCAAATAAATAAACTGGACACTTGGCTGGCACAAAACGTGTTAAAGGCAAGCTAGGGGCGAGCTGGGGATGATGGGAGTTGAATTCCCTAACAACTGGAGAGCCATAGTTTGCCTGCCTCTGAGACGGAGTATTTAAGCTGTAAAGTGTAGTCTACAGATGATTCATGGAGAGACCCGGGAAGCTTCCAATGAACACATACACATTCCTGCACAGCGGCTGAGTTTACTGGTGTATTCTGGATTAAATGCCAATCCTGGTGCAAAACATCGGCCTTCTGAGTCTTTGGTGTGATTAAATATATTTCATTAAAAGGAACACCAAGAAATGAACAGGTTGATATAACTTCGAATATCAGGTACTTACAACTAGCAAATGTAATCATGTATTATTCATATGTTACATCCCTAAAATATAATCCCGGACTTGCGTTTTAACATGTAATTTGTCCAGTTCAGAAAGCATTTTAAGTACAAATGGTATAATCCCAGTTTTAGGTGTGTCTTCCTTTAATACAACTAGTGCCAATGTCATATTAATGCCAGTCACTCAGCACTCACACACTTACTCTACATGTGACCTACCAACATTCCGTGGAAGAGAGAGAGATGTATATACACAATGCAAATAGGAGAACTCGGAAGACTTTTTCAAGTGGAAAAAATAGTGTTATTTATTGTCAATGTTTTGCCACCCTCAAGGGCCTTGATAACAAATCAACCTTGTTTTTCAACTGGAAAAAAAATCCTACAATGCTCATATTTACATGGTTTATATACATCATTGTTTTTTGCATACTTAAATATATACATATATGGCACCGAGACATACAAGATACCATAAACAGTGTCCATTTTCACACAATTAGCAATTGCCAGTTTATCACATCACCGATCTTTAACCCTTTGACAAGAGGGGTGCTCTACACACTGTAAAGCAATAAGTTACACACTCCTCTTGTCCCATAAAAAATTCTGCTCATTCTGTAGAGGTAAAAAAAAAAAAACTACATGGCACAAATCTCATCTCTCAAACCACTATGGTTTGAGAGATATTCGCATTGAAAGTTTCCCTTCTCTTGATGTCAGCTGTAAAGATGACAGCAGGAGTTTCGAGTCGGCTGACTCAAGAAGTCTCTGTAGCAGAGCCGAAATTGCGTTATTTAAAAAGAATTACTTCACTGGAATAGTCTACAAAGTGCACTCGCAAACCAGGCACACTTCGTAGACCTTTCCAATGAAGTAATTCTTTTTAAATAACACAAATTCTCCTCTGCTGCAGAGCCGCCGGCTGGTCCCCTCACCGGGATATCCTGCTGTCAAGCTAGACGCGGATGTCAGAAGAAGGGGGGGGGGACTTTCAATGCCTGTATCTCTCAAACCATAGCGGGTTGAGAGAGAGGATTTGCTGCAAATTATTTCTTTGTTTTAACCTCTACAAAACAAGATGAATTATTTATGGGACATTAGTATCCCTCTAATCCTTTGAATGCCAGAGGGGCATGCAACACAATGTGTTGTGTAGCCCTCTGGCACTCAAAGGGTTAATTAAACGTTCTTAGTGCCATCACTTTGCCATGACTATGTATTTGTGTCTATATATATATATATAAAAATAAGGATTTCATATTTGACCACGCTTTACATCAGAGCAAAAATCCTGAGACTTATCCAGATTACTGTGGCGCGCTGATTTTTTTTAAAGAAAAAGTCTAACCTGTTTCAAAACTTAATCTGTAATTTTTCCAGTTTTCTTTTTACATTTCTAAAAAAACAATTACATTCTCAAAAATTAAACAAATTCATAAATGCACAAAAGTAAAAGGTTCAGCAAAAAAGCAGGTTTTGAACGTAAGAAATGGCTCCCAATTTAGACTCCGCCTGTTTGCTTAGAGCACCGAGTAAAACGAGGCTCTGAGCGCCAGATAGGTAAGCAATGCATTGCGTATCAATCAGGCACTCAAAGGGTTAATGAATTTATGCTTTTAGGTGCTGCAAAGCTACTGCGGCAATCTTCAGAGGCAACACTGATTTGCAGTTAACCCTTTGAGTGCCAGAGTGGGACGGAATGCATTGCTTTGCAATGCATTCCGTACCACTCTGGCACTCAAAGGGTTAATTGCTCACCCCCTCTGGCACTCTAAGGGTTAAAACCATTGGAAGAAAAATTCTCTAAAAATGGCAGTTAAGTTATTACGAGACGTCTGGGCGTCTTAATCCCTGTACATGCTGAGCACAACTTATTTGCAGACTAAAAATAATGTTCTATTATTTTGTTTGCAGATTAAACATTTCTTTCTAAAAACACTACAGGACTCAAATGGTTATTTTTTTTTGACAATCTGAACTCATTCAAAATATATTTCAGCTAAATTCATTTAAAACAAACTTAAAATGTTCCCTCCCTGTGCGCAAACGGAGTGTGTGTGTGTGTGTGTGTGTGTGATGCTATAAGATATGAGATCAGAAGCTAGCATGTTGCCTCTTCTGTCAGGGGTACCAAGCTAGGGTAGAGCAACATTCGGAGACTGATGTACTTCCAAAGCTTTTCCATGAGCCACAGCTGTGATGTGCTTCATTTAAAGGTTATTACAACGTAAAGCTGCATTTTTGGGAGTGAGTTTTATTGTGGATATTTTATTGTGGCAGCGGCATTGCCATCTATGGAGAGCTGGGTGTCACAGACAAAGCAATAGCAGCAGCTTTATCTGCCATCCCCTCCCACCACCAACAATAAAATATATGATTACAATCGAAACTCTCAAAACAAAATAAAATTTGTTTTATAAATAACTTTAGAACGAATAATTTAACCCTTTGAGTGCCGGAGGGGTTGCATACACCTCTGACACTCAAAGGGTTAACAGCATTGAGTGTGCCATTGTTTTACTAGTCATTTACATAACTTCAATTTATATTTTTTTCATCATGCTACTAAGATTTAAGTGGTATGTCCTGAATGTCAGTAGCAATACAATGTAACTTTATGTGCTGCTGCCTAGTCGCTCTTCTCCCAAACAGTACAATTTTAACAAAACCAGGAGTGCATAGGTATGTACATAGGTAGAAACCCTTATTTACCAGTGGAGATGCTGGAGAGAGAGAGAGAGGGGTGTGCTGATAATACAATCATATACATGGAGTATTTATTCCAATTCACTGTCCAGTCTTCTGGCAGCTAGTGCCATCTAGTGGAGGGAATATGAGCTGTACATGGGTGCACACCTAGAACTGTCCTTGGATAATTATATAGATGTACTGTACATACGCTTGAATTTACACACAAATTTTTCACATGGAGTATACATGAATATATGTATGTGGAAACATGTATAACTCAAAACCTAAAATCTACCCGAACCTGAATGCTAAATGCAGCCTCACTGTAAGAGAGCATGATGTAATATATACAAGACACTGATGAAGGTCTGAGCATGGACTGAAACGTTGGCATTTTTTTCTGCAAGTATGTCAATAAGTTTCTCTTTTGTTTATATATACATACATATATACATACACACATACGTATACACAGGCATATACGTACTACAAAAAAAGATGCAGAATTTAACCTTTTGAGTGGCAGAGCGGTGTTCAGTGCCAGGGTATTTAATGTCTGGATCTCCAGCTGCTGACGACTACAATTCCTACTATCCAAAAAATGTTCAGGGGGAGGAAAGAGTTGTAGTGTCCCAGATTTAACCTTTTGAGTGCCAGAGGGGTACGCAACGCATTGCTCTGCAATGCGTTGCGTACCCCTCTGGCACTCAAAGGGTTAAGTTATATGACTGAATGTGCTGTTTTTCAATCCAGCTGGGGGAAGCAATTTCCCTTCGCACCTCTTGCGAGACGAAATTCCTTCTCCCATCTAGCTGAAGAACAGCACACGCAACGTCTTATATTTTAAGTTACATTAACCCATTAAGGACAAAAGGGGTGTGTAGCATTGCTTTGCAATGTGTTGAACACCCCTCCGGTCATTAAGAATTACTGTTCCATTAAACATTTTTTTTTTAATGAGAATATTTTAAAACAATTCTCCTACTGTTGAGAGTAATCATTCTAAACTTATTACAGATTAAACTTGTTTCCCATTCCTTAAAGTGGACCTGTCACCTTTATTTTTGTCATCGTTAACTTTTAACCCTTTGAGTGGCAGGGGGGGAAGCAATGCATTGCTTTGCAATGAGTTGCATGCCCCTCTCGTGCTCAAAGGGTTAACATATTTGAAACCTGCCTGTGTGTCATGTTAACCAAAAGTCCAGCAGATGTATAGTTTAGGAAATATTAACACTCATTTCTGGGAAAAGTGAAAGTCTCCTGGCGCAGAACAGCTCTTAATTATTATATGAAACACCACTGAAAACCTTTATCATCATATGAAAAGCCATTGAATAGGCCTCATTAATGTATGAAATGTCATGGGTACCACAATTAGCATGTGTTACCAAGTATGAATATCTCATTTACTATACATTTGTTAGTCTGTTAGCGAACATGATACATAGGCAGTTTTTAATGATGTTTTCAAATATGAAAAGTTGAATCAAATTAAACTGTAATTTTCCATTGTGGTCACCAGGTGATGCCGTTCCTATCACTTACTGTGGGAAATCTCCCATAACGCAAGCTCTCCAATAAAGTGCATTATAAATAAAATCTGATTCTGGACACTAGTTGCCAACAGGTTTAGAGAGAAACATTTTGAGCTGTAATAATTTTTGAATGAATGTTCGCCCAGGAGTGGGAGTAGCCTTTTTTCCTTTCCCATTCTGGTAAAATAAAAACAGTGTTAACTGTTCCTGGTATGGAGACGGTTAAATTTGTATCTGTAAATGTTACGACATGCTCTATAGAACAGTGACTTGTATTTCAGCATTACTGTTCTTTTATTTTATAAAATAAAATCACGGGAATCACTGCAGCACTGAATTCATCAGCAATGGAGGTCCAGCTGGCAAATCTTGGTACTTTAACCCTTTGATTGCCAGAGAGGTACGCAACGCATTGCAAAGCAATGCGTTGGGCACCCCTCTGGTACTCAAAGGTTTAAATAAGAGACTCTTTCCTCCTCCAAAGGGACCCTCTGCACATGCCAAATCACCAATCACTAGGCCAATCAGGTGAAGGCGCACAAAGGGGCGTGTGCTTTCTGAAGCACAGCAGGGTTTGTTTTTGTTTTTTTTACCGTTGGATGCTAGACACTATTCCAGCATTCAAGTGGTTAAACACCTTGAGCAAAATGCTGTGCAATAAGGGGCTTGTCCCTTCGGTACTGAAGGGTTAACAGGCTTGTCTATGTATTAACCCTTTGAGTTAATAATAGCACTCAAAAGGTTAAGCTTTCCCCCCTAGATTTACCCTTTGAGTGCCAGAGGGGTATGCAATGCATTCTTGAGCAATGCGTTGCGTACCCCTCTGGTGCTCAAAGAGTTAACCCCCCCTCCCCACCAGCCATTACAGTGGCGGTTACGCCTCCAACTTCTCCTTCTTCTTGTTTTTCTTCAGGAAGGATGGGGTGCGGAATTTCTTCTTCTTCTTGTTGGGCGATTTGGACGGGGACCCCTCTGGGGTCAGTTCCCCCTCGATGAGCTTATCGGTGGTGCGGACGGTGATCTCTATGGTATCCCCTACGTTCAGCTGGCCCACCCGCACTGCCAGCTCCTCCTCGTGCTGGCTGCTCTCCTTCCCGTTCACCACCACCGCTGGGACGTCTGTCCGGAACACGTGATCCTCTAGGGGCTCTGCAGGAGGCAGAACATACAGTTGGTTACAGTGAACAGTTATCCAAATCACCCCCTACACTAATGGTGTAATGCTGCGCTTATCTACCCAACACTAATGGTGTAGTGCTGCGCTTATCTACCCAACACTAATGGTGCAGTGCTGCGCTTATCTACCCAACACTAATGGTGTAGTGCTGAGCTTATCTACCCAACACTAATGGTGCAGTACTGCGCTTATCTACCCAACACTAATGGTGTAGTGCTGCACTTATCTACCGAACACTAATGGTGTAGTGCTGTGCTTATCTACCAACACTAATGGTGTACTGCTGCGTTTATCTACCCAACACTAATGGTGCAGTACTGCGCTTATCTACCCAACACTACTGGTGTAGTGCTGCGCTTATCTACCCAAACACTAATGGTGCAGTGCTGAGCTTATCTACCCAACACTACTAGTGTAGTGCTGCGCTTATCTACCCAACACTAATGGTGTAGTGCTGCGCTTATCTACCAACACTAATGGTGTAGTGCTGCGCTTATCTACCCAACACTAATGGTGTAGTACTACACTTATCTACCCAACACTAATGGTGCAGTGCTGCTCTTATCTACCCAACACTACTGGTGTAGTGCTGCGCTTATCTACCCAACACTAATGGTGCAGTGCTGTGCTTATCTACCCAACACTAATGTAATGCTTCTCTTCTCTACCCAACACTACTGGTGTAGTGCTGCGCTTATCTACCCAACACTAATGGTGCAGTGCTGAGCTTATCTACCCAACACTAATGGTGTAGTACTACACTTATCTACCCAACACTACTGGTGTAGTGCTGCGCTTATCTACCCAAACACTAGTGGTGCAGTGCTGAGCTTATCTACCCAACACTACTAGTGTAGTGCTGAGCTTATCTACCCAACACTACTGGTGCAGTGCTGCTCTTATCTACCCAAACACTAATGGTGTAGTACTGCACTTATCTAGCCAACAATAATGGTGTAGTGCTGCTCTTATCTACCCAACACTAATGGTGCAGTGCTGCTCTTTTATACCCAACACCAATGGTGTTGTGCTGCACTCATCTACCCAACACTAATGGTGTAATTCTGTGTTTGTCTACCCAACACTAATGGACTGAGAGGATCTATATAATGGTAATAATGTAAAACTGTCCTGATCCAACTAATGGAAAAAGTATAAAACTGTGCTGACCTATCCAACTGCAATGGCGTAAAGCTGTGCTTATCTGCTTAAAGATAATGGTATAATACCGGGCTGTGCTGCTCTACCCAACTCCACTGATGTAATAATGTGCTGATCTACCCTACTGTAATGGTATAATGCTGTGCTTATCTACCCTACTGCAACAGTGTAAATCCTGCCCTGATTTACTGAATAGTAATGGTGTCATGTTGTGTTAAACTATCTAAAGTTAATGGAATAATGCTGTGCTGATGCACCCAAATGTAGTGTACGAATGTAATGACATAATGCTGTGCTGATTGATACAGCTGTACTTGTATACTACTGTGCTAATCTACCATAACGTAATGGTATATCATGCGTGCTGATCTACCCAAATGTACTGTAGTCCTACTGTGCTATCTACTGTAGTGTAATGGTATGTACAGTGAGGTCCTGACGCACAACGCAACACACCTTAAACTAAGGGATTCCAAAGGTTCTTATAAAGATGTATAAAGGCAATACAAGGGAAATAATAAAGTATATAGACGTAGAGCGAAGAGATAATCCGGCTGTGTGCGGCAGATTCATGGAGGCAAAGTGAGAGAGCGCTCACTATGTAACAAGTGCCAGTCCACTTGCCGATGTAAAAACAGCCACTGAGTGCATGTGAAAGAGCTCCCGCTTTGCCTCCATGACCTGGACGCGCATTGGAGAGAATGCACCAGGGCACATGGATATTCGGGAGAGAGGAGGAGGGATCAAGGCACAAGAGGGGAGGTGATAGACAGCCCTACAGTACTGAGCTGTACTGCAGTGATAGCCTGTATGACGTCGGTAGGTAATTCTTTAGAATCAAATATCTCCGTGCCCATAATGGATTTGAAGCTTTACTGCACACGACAATTTAAACAGAAATAACTTTTTGGGAGGTGAGAATTCCACTTTAACTTTAATTTGCTTACAGTGATCCACCTCAGGGATATCCTCATTATTCTAAAGTGTTATATTGAGTGCTCGTACAGCCGGGTTCTCTCTCCACTCTTCGTCTGCATACTGTAATGGTATAATATCCTGCTCTACCCAACTGTATTAGTCTAATACTGTGCTAATCTATCCTATTGTAATAGCATAATGCTGTGCTGATCTATCTGTAGGTGTGATACTGTGCTAATCTACCCTACTGTAATAGCACAATGCTGTGCTGATTTACCTGTAGGTGTGATACTGTGCTAATCTACCCTGCTATAATAGCACAATGCTGTGCTGTTCTACCTGTAGGTGTGATACTGTGCTAATCTATCATATTGTAATAGCACAATGCTGTGCTGATCTACCTGTAGGTGTGATACTGTGATAATCTACCCTATTGTAATAGCACAATGCTGTGCTGATCTACCTGTAGGTGTGATACTGTGCTAATCTACCCCGCTGTAATAGCACAATGCTGTGCTGTTCTACCTGTAGGTGTGATACTGTGCTAATCTATCCTATTGTAATAGCACAATGCTGTGCTGATCTACGTGTAGGTGTGATACTGTGCTAATCTACCCCGCTGTAATAGTGCAAATCCTGTTCTGGTTTACCGGTAATGGTGTAATATTGTGCTAAACTTCCTAAAGTTAATGGTATAATGTTGTGCTGAGCTATCAAATGGTAATGGTATAATGCTCTGCTGATCTACCCAACTGTAATGGTAAATTGCTGCACTGTTAGATTTCATATCAATGGTGTAATTGAGGCCCCAGTACCTCCCCTGTTATTAATCAATATAAACACCAGAAGGGTTTGCCGGTTTATTACCTGTGTCTGTTACTGGCGTCTGGGGTGAGGACTGAGTTACTGGGATGGAGGATAGTTCATCCTCTGTTAATTCGTGCTCGGCATCTGCAGGGTTAAGACCTGTGTTAGTCAGCATGCAAGACACCATGCAAAGGATTCTGGGAGATCAAGAACTATTTGTGTCTCTGGCACCAAGTGCTAGACATGTGAAGCTCAGGGAATTAAGCAATTATGAGTATCAGAGGGCAATGCTTTACCACTGACACTGAAATAGTTAACAACACATTCATAACATTATGAAGAGTTAATGAGGCAGTCTCAGTGATTCATGCAGGGGGTGGGATGGTGTTAAAGACTGTTGTTCGCTAGTAATGATGGAGAAGTTCAGGTATAATTAGATGAAACTTCTAAACAAGTGGTAAACTTTGTTTTAATGAAAAAAACTGCTGAGTAAAAGAAAGGAGGTATTTCATTCAAAATTTATTACAACTCAAACTGCATTTATCAAATATGTAACTGCAATTTTCTACTGTATTCACCAGGTGGTGCGGTTTCTATCCCTTACTATGAAGAGCCATGTTCTAAGACTCTTTCTGGACACTTGTGGGTACTGTTGCTAACAGAATGCTATATATACTTTTGAATGATAATGACTTTTGAATGACAAATCTTACAGTAGGGGGTACCCTTATTTCATTCAGCAGGGAAACATTTCTTTCCATAAAAAAGTTTGCTCATCCGTTAAAAAAATTATATATACACAAAACAAAATAAAAGCAGTAAGAGAGAAAGGTTAAGAACGTGAAAGGTTAAAATTGAAGTTAACATGTTATGAAGTAGACAGGAACCAACATGGCTGCAGGATGGGTTTACAATGTAGGGGTGGGCAACCTACCACCCGCACCTGTTGTAGGACCAAAACTCCCAATCTTCCTTTGCTGTCCACTGGCTGGCAGAAGATGATGGGAACTGTACCCCAACAACAATTGGGGAAGCTGAAGTTCCTCCCCTTTGGTGTTCGGTTTACTCCCATTGGCTGGCAAAGGATGATGAGAATTGTAGCCCAACAACAACTGGGAGAGCTGCAGGTTGCTCTGCCTTGGTGTAACGGTTAGGCTTACTCCATCTCCTTGGTGTTACTTACGTTGCATTTCACTCTCCTCTCCCCTCCTCTCAACCCCCATTTCTTCCTCCAGCAGATGACTGAATGGGTTGGGTGGCGGCGGTGGGGCATTCTCGTCCTCTTCAAAATGCATGAGCTGTAGGGAGGAAATAGAGGTTGACTTTAACTATTCAAACGTGGACACCGTCTCACATACACATTACAGCCTGGGAAGACCACCGAGTAATGCTGGCGATCCCTTTCCTCCATCCCCAGGCGCTATCCGCTGTCATAATGATGCTTACTGTGCTCCACTGAGGTCCACGCTGTATTGTAGGCAAAAGAAGAAAAGCTTAAAATAAACTTCCTCTGGGCAAATCTTCAATGCCGGCGGCATGCTTGTATTTGCTGGCTAACTGCTGCCCATCAATGGGCTTTCAGGAACTTCCGCCTCCAGCCAATTGTAATGCAAGCATGCCGCCGGCATTGAAGGTTTGCCCAGAGGAAGTAAGCAAGCATGATTATGACAGCGGATAGCGCCGGGGGAGGGAGGGAAGGGATCGCCAGCGTTACATTTTTTTTTAGGAAGGGGGAAAACAAGGGTGCGTATTATACATAGGAACTCTTGTTTTCCCCTAAATCTGGAGTATAATATACACCTGCGTATTATACACAGGTGCGTGAGATTTTACGGTATGTGTTATGTTACATAGACCAACATAGGAATTGGAGAAAGGATATTACTAGATAAGTTATCTCCACTTTATCACCTCTTTATCACACCTTAGGGCATAATGCTCCAAAAATAAACTAAAGCACTAGTGAAAATTGCTTCCGCTATTTTGCAGGCTGGGTCAGCAGGCCTTTCTTGCAATTAATATTTCATTTCTATTGTGCCTGTTACAAATATGTATTTGCAATATAGGTTTTATTATGTCATAAATATACCACATTATGTATAAATTTCACAAAGAATGTATATCTATATGTCTACCTATATCCATATGTGAAAATATACTATGGAAAAACTCCTGTCTATAGTACTATATAATAATATCTAAGTATTTTACCAGAAAGGATACATTTAGAGTGTCTCTCTTTTTCAAGTATGTCCTGGGGGTATAGATATTACCCAATTTAACAGTACTCATTTTATCTACCTCAGAATGACGAAGGGCTGAGTTGACCATGCTGGGAATAGAACCTGTGACCTTGCAGCCTGAACATATTGATTCTACCTAATATATTTTGACATATCTACAATGTGAAAGTAAATTGATGTAAACACACATTACATATAAGAGGATTTTAGTTTTGCCTGTTAAATCCTTTTCTCTTAGTCCATAGAGGTTACTGGTAACTCTGGGGTAGGCGATCTGCCCCTTCTGGAGGGGGTGGAGCCTACCTTCCCTCCTTGGCTGTAGCTAGCCAACAAGCTCCAGAAAGATTTGAGACACTATTGACTAGATAGTAGAAGAGAAAGAAGACTCCTGTAAGGATACCCCCGAAGGACCCCCACAGTCTGCCACAGGATAGCCAAGCATGGTCCTTTGACAGGGTGGGAGACCAGTAACCTGTATGGACTAAGAGAAAAGGATTTAACAGGTAAGACTAAAATCCTCTTTTTTCTGTCGTCCAATACCGGTTACAGAGGCGGGAAGTAAGGTAAGGAACAGGTGCAAGGCCCCCAAAGTCACCAGCGCAGATATGAATCATCAGATCAGAGATAGCCCAACAAACAATGATGCGTCAACAGACACTAAACAGGGGTAACAACACCCCAACTGTTACACAGCACACTGAACTAGATCCAACGGGGCTCAAAAGTGAAGGAAGCACCAAGAACCAAAGAAAACCCTAGACAGGCAAGACTGCCTCCAGGATTTTCCTCCCAAAGCTGGCATCAGCCGATGCCAGCACATCAACACGGTAATGGTTTGAAAAGGTGTGCACACCAGGTGGCAGCCTTGCAAGAAGCAATAGTCACCTTGGATGCAGGTCTTCCTGCCCTAGGACCCTCAGGAATGATGAACAATGTGTCTGATTGCCTGACAGACTCAGTGCGATGTACATAAAACTTGAGACAACGCACCACGTCTAACAAGTGGAGATCCCTCTCCTTGTCAGAGATGGGGTCAGGGCAGAAAGAGGGCACCACAATCTCCTAATTGATGTGGAACTCCGAAACCACCTTCAGGAGAAACTCCTGAGAGGCGTGAAGCACCGCCTTTTCCTTGTGAGACACCAAATAGGGTGGTTTACAGGACAGAACATGCAACTCCGCGACACGGCGGACAGAATCTCCAGGAGAAATGCCATTTTCCACGTCAACAGGCGCAGAGGAATAGTAGCCAAGGACTCAAATGGAGGGCGTTGAAGAACACCCAAAAACAAGTTAAGATCCCATGGAGGAGCCGGAATCTTGAAGGCAGGACGAGTATGAGCAATGCCCTGGAAGAAAACCTTGACATCAGGAAGGATGGCAATGCGTCTCTGAAAGAAAACAGAGAGAACAGACATCTGAAACTTTAAAGGAACTGAAACTGAGGCCCTTATCCACACCGTCCTGCAAAAAGGCCAGGACCGTAGGCAGATCAAAATCTTGAGACAGGTCCCTGTCAGCACACCAAGAGAGAAAGGTCGACCAGACACGATGGTAGATCTTGGAAGAAACAGGTTTGCGGGCACTGAGCATAGTAGCCACCACACCAGAAGAAAACCCTTTCTTCCTCAATATTGGGAATTCAATTTCCAAGCCATCAAGGCTAGACGATGAACATCCTCCTTCTACAGGTAACCCTGTAGAAGAAGATCCAGATGGCAAGGGAGCCAGAATGGATCCGCCACTGACAGATCCAGAAACTCCGGAAACCAAGCCTGGCGAGGCCAGTACGGAGCAATCAGAATGACTGGACGACGCTCCAGTTGTAATTTCCGTAACACCCTGTACAACATGAGGAGGGGAGGGAAAGATGTAGGCCAAAAGGAATAACCAAGGAATGGACATTGCATCCACTGCCAGAGCTAGAGGATCTCTTCATCAGGAGCAGAACCTTCCTTTTGTGTCTTGTTACCATCAGGTCCATGTAAGGAAGACCCCATTTCTGAACAATGAGGGTGAACACCTCTGGGTGCAGTTCCCACTCTCCACTGTGTGTCGAATGAGGAAGTCTGCCATGACGTTGTCTACGCCAGGAATGTGCACTGCGGATATGGCAGGAATGTTTTCCTCTGCCCAGGACAAAATAGCCTTGACCTCTAACCATGAAAGCCACTGCTGTGACGTTGTCGGACTCTACTCGGACTGGACAGTCTTCCAGCTGAGATGTCCAATGACGAAGGGCATGAAATATCGCCCGAAGCTCCAACACGTTGATGGGAAGGAGAGAGAGGTGACCCAGGACTGCTCCCCATCCGGAGAGGCTGGCATCCGTCTTCACTGTGGTCCAGAAGGAAACCAGGAAGGACTTGCCCTTCAGTAGATTGGAGAGGTTGAGCCACCAGGACAATCTCAGTTCCACATGAATAGGAAGTGACACCAACGTCTACAGAAGGTCTGGCTGACCCCTGCACACCTGGATCACAAACCGCTGGAGTTCCCTGGTGTGTGCCATGGCAAAATGACGGCCTCTATGGTGGAAATGAATTTCCCCACGAGAGATGACAGCTTCTTGGCTGGAACTGGATCTTGAGCCAGTATCGCAGAACCCCTGTGGGCGATCTGGTGAGCCACCTCATCCGTGAGAAACACCATGTTCTTCTGGGTATCGAAGAGGAGGCCCAGGAAGACCAGACACTGGGATGGGACAAGATTTGAATTGTCCAAGTTGATGATCCACCTGTGATGGGTGAGAGCATGAATGCATTGCTGAACCTGCTGATGAAGAAGTTCCGCAGAAGAGACTTTCAGAAGCAGGTCGTCCATGTATGGAGCAACTCTGATGACGTCTCGGTGGAGGATGGACACTAAGGCTCCCAAGGACACAGTTCAAGCCCTGAGGAGCTGTCATCAGACCAAAGAGCTGAGAACTGAAAATGTCCCCTGTCGCAGGCAAACCGGAGGTACTGCAGGCTCCCTGGATGAATGGCAATGTATAAGTATGCTTCCTGAAGATCCAGAGATGCAAGGAATTTCCCCGGGGACATGGCAGCAATCACCGTCCGTAGATACTCCTAGTGATAATGAGTCCGGGTCACAAAGGAATTGAGATCCTTCAAGTCCAAAATGGGACGACAACCGCCGTCCTTCTTGAAGACCACAAAGAGGTTTGAGTAAAAACCCATACCTCTGTCCTGAACTGGAACCGGCTCCAGAACGTCCTTGTCCAGAAGAGCCTGAACAACACCGTTGAATAGACGGCAATCATCTGCGCCCTGAGGCGTATGAGAAGGAAGAAAGCAAAAGGGAGGAAGAGAGTCACTGAATCCTCCCAAATGCTGTGATAGTGACGCAGATGACCACTCACAGCAGAGTGTGGACCCAGGTTTGGTGAGTCATGCCGAAGAAGGCTTGGAAGCCTTGGGCTTGGAGGAGGTACGCGGAGCTGAGAGAACCGTCTGATTCGCTGGACATGTCTCATTCTGAAAGAGACGAAAATACCGGTTACGCTTAAGCGGTGTTTTCTTCCTAGGAACTAAGGGCAGAAGTGTACTCTTACCCCCTGTAGCCTCACTGATCAGATCCTTATGATCTGGCTCAAACAAAGAAGTGCCTTGAAAAGACAAGGAGAACAATGCTTTCTTAGAAGCAGTATCAGCAGACCAGATCTTCAGCCAAAGAGCTCTTCTGGCAACCACAGACATGTTGGACACCCTAGCCACCAAACGGATGGCATCAAATAGGGCATCAGAAACATAGTGCTGTGCCTCAGAAATGTTTGCAAGGAAGCGCAACTTATCCGAAGTAGGAGCATCCTGATGGACAGCAAGAGTGAGCTGTTCAGTCCAGACCGCAATGGCCCGGTTCACCCATGCTGCTGCAAATGCTGGACGCATGGCAGAACCAGCAGTGGCAAAGATGGATTTGAGGAAGATCTCAAATTTCTTGTCAGTCCAGTCCTTTAGAGCAGACGCATCAAACACTGGCAAGGCAGTAGATTTGGATAGCCTGGATATAGGAGCATCCACTTTAGGAGGATGCGCCCACTGAGCAAGCGCTGCCTCAGATAAGGGATAAAGCTTAGCAAATTTCTTGGAGACAGAAAGTTTCCTATCCGGAGACTTCCACTCTTCAGACAAAAGCCGGTCAAGAGTGGGGTTAGGTGAAAAGCAAGTAAGGGGCTTTTTAGGCTCCTGAAATACATCAGAAGGGTCAGAAGGAACCTCCTGCACTAAGGGAATGTTTAGGGTATTTAAAACAGCCTTGATCAGGCCCTCAGCCAAGGGCTCAGGATCAGCCTCAAAAGGGTCCCCAAAAAAACTGAAGAGACCACCGCAGAACATTCCTCAACATCTGAATCCACCAGCAGTTCCTCCTCAGAGGAATCTGACACGTCAGGTACACCCTGAGGTTTTGGCAGAGAAGACTTGAAGAAGGAGGGGGTCTGCCAAGAATGAAAGACCCCCTGTAACTGGGATGGAAAGAGTTGCAGAGTGGACCTAAAGTCCCTAGTAGCAGCCTTAAACTCTTGCACCCAAACTGGCTCTACTGCATGGCTGGAGGTCCCTGGAAGACTCTCAGGGACATTAGAACATGCTGGGCATAAAGGACCTGAGAATTCTCTAGGTAACCCTGAATGACAGGAAGAGCAATGCGCAATAGGGGATACAGAGACCCCAGCATCCTTAGTCTTCGGTCTAGTCCCAAGATCCAATGGTATAGACATTCTCACAGTGTAAATAACCTTATTGTATAAGAAATCACCCAATTACACCAATTACAGTGTGTATGATTAAAGTTTCACCCCAGAAATCGCAAAATAGACTTGTCTAGCAGGCGAAGGGTTAATCAGCAGAGGGGAGAAGGAGAGTCCAAGCCCTGCGTAGGATACTCATTCTGGAAAGAGCACAAAATGGCTGCCGCAGCAGGAGCCAATCAGAAATGGACGCGCAAAGCAAGCGCTCGTGGGAAATGTAGTTTTCCCAAAAAAGTACCCCAAACAGTGTTCAAAGCCCTCTGAGCCCCCCCAACACATTAGACACATGAACCGGATGATAGAGCAAGGGCAGACAAGTAAAATGAGCCATCTCTGAAGTCGCAAGGTTAAACGGTTGCAGAGATATGTCCCAAACTGTACAGTCCCATAGGAGTGAATGGAACAATGGCGCCTATGCGGTAAAGCACACCTTAAAGGCGCAGAACTCAAATTTTACAAGATTGAAGGTGTAATATTAAAAGACATGAAACATCACTAAAACATGTTAGGATACCCAAAAAACACTGAACCAGTAGGAAAAGCGTCATAACCCCCCCCCCCCAAATGAATGCCAAACCAGCAGCTAAAGGGTTAAATACCACATAAACCTGCTCCAAACACTCAACACACATACATATAGACCCAATGAGTGCAGGAGTGTGCAATAGGAACTCCAAAGGAAAAACCCCTGTGCGGAGGGACACTGTGGGACATGTGGACCTGCAGCATTCAAAGGGTTGCTCACCTTTCCTGCAGATCTTCTGTCTTCAGACTACCATGTATTAAGTGGGCAACTCCTGAGGAGAGAACTTGTAGCCAAGATTTCCCCCCAGGGCTTAAGGTTCACAAAAAGCACCTGGATACTGAGCTAGCCACATCTAAGGACATTGTCAGTTATGGTAATCCGCCTAATGGTGGTATTCCATATCTAACAGAAAAATAAAAAAACTTCTAAAGCTATGGCAGAACTGTTCTCTTGCCTGTGTTATCTTCACCAAGGAACAAATCTTTCTGGAGATGGCTGGATAGCTGCAGCCAAGGAGGGAAGGTAGGCTCCACTCCCTGCATACAATTCTAGAATTGTTCCTGCCTACTTAAAGGGGCGGATCGCCTACCCCAGAGTTACCAGTAACCTGTATTGGAAGAGAAATATATATAACCCCCCCACATAACATTTAAATCACTTTTAAATCACATAAATGGATCATATTTTCTGTAATGTTGCGAGTGATCAACCTTCATTTGTATACATGTCTGTGATATTTCCTATAAGATCAACACCTGTTTTTGACGTTATTGCTTTTGTCCCCACTTCTCTCATAAATAACAAATTTTCGCAAAACACGAACTACAAATCTTTAGTCAAAAGTGGCAACAGTCACAAAATAATTTTTTGTATTACCCCTCTGAGTGCCAGAGGGGTACTAAACGCATTGCTTTGCACTCAAATGGTTAATTTATTTAGGGAAAAAAAAAACCACAAGTGACTTTTTAGCAATTAGCATTTTGTTGATAAAGGTGCGCCAAAATGTATAAACTTACTGGGGCAGGTTTTTCCACCACAATGCCAGCCAGAACCTGCGACTGGGGCCCGGCCGTCTTTAGGTCGTACCGGTTCTGCTCTCGAATCTACAGGGGGAGGCAAACACAACAGGAATACGTTAACGTCTTATATGTCAGCATCGGGCTGAACAATTTGGGACACGGATTAGTTTAAATTCCTTGAACACCAGAGGGCGTGCACACACTGAAAATCAATGCTTTGCTCGCCCTTCCGGTACTGAAAAAGAGTTAACCGATGGTTAGTCAATTGCTGCACCTCCAGCTGTCAGGAAATGGGGATGGAATTTGCAGTCCCCGCAGCTGGAAATCCAACAATTAACGACCCCTGATTTAACCCACTGGATGCCAGAAAAAAAAACAACAAAAAGTCTCAAAACGCAAACCAGCTTTTCCCATAGGAACAAAGACTTTCCATTGATTTAAATGGTGTTTTAAAAACCCTTGAATGCTAGGCCTCCCACACTCTGCTTAGCAATGTGCTGAAGACCTGTATCATTTTACAGGGTTAAAAGTCCAAATTAAAACAACTAACATTTTTATGGTTCCCTGTGGAAAATTTGGTTTACTCCACTTTTCCTTCCACATTTGGGCCAAGACCATGTTTCTCAATGCTAGTCCCAGGACACAGCACTCAGTTAGATGTTCAGGATATTCCTGATCACTGGTAAACAACCTGTGATTAAGTAGGGTTAGTCAGAAAACGTGACCTGCTTGTGTTCCCATAGAACTGGAGTCCCTCTCACCTTATTCCTCTTCTCTAGTACGTCCGTTGGGTTAGTGTTTAAGGGGACAAACTGGTTGGGATCTTCGATTTTGATGGGATAGCCACTGCTGTTCTTGTTAAACTCGTTGGCTTTCATCCACTGCGGAGAGAGGAACACAGGGTGAGCTGGAAATCAGTACCGGCTGGAAAGGCTACAGATTGCTAACCAAAACACTGATCATCCTGTTGGATGACAGATTTTTATTATATATATATATATATATATATATATATATATATATATATATATATAAATAAAAATCTATCAGAAGTAGATTAATGCCCGGGTGCCATATATCAGAATTAATATTGCTTAGTAAGTAAACATTCACAGGAAGTGTTTTCTAAATGAAAAAATGGGAGTGAAATGCTGATCCACTAATAAAAGTTTTTTTCATTTTGAAAAAGCTTCCTGTGAATGTTGATTTACTAAGCAATACTATATTCTTTACACACACACACACTCACAGACACACATCTCTCTATTAGACAGATATCTATCTCACACACACACACACACACACACACACACACACACACACACACACACACACACACACACACACACACACACACACACACACACTGCAGTAGGCCAGTACCATTAGGATCGATAGAACAATCAAACAGGAAGAAAGGTCAGCACTCAGCGTACCAATGTGAAGTCCTGATGAAAATGTAGCCCACACTGAAAGACTGATACACTTTCAGTCCTGCGTGGGCTGAGCTTTCACTGTATTTGTGAGAGAAAAAAAAAAACGGCCGAACGCACAGAATGCTGGGAGGCGCAGGAATGCTGGGAGCACGGCATACTGGGAGTTCTGTGCTGGGAGCATTCTGTGCTTTCGGGCAGTGTCTACAGTGCATGACTGCGTCAGCAGCAGGACGCAGAGCGAGACCACTGTTTAACCCTTTGAGTGTCAGAGGGGCATGCAATGCAACTCTGGTACTCAAAGGGTTAACATCACCCGGACCTTGACCCATGTACACGGGCTTTTACACTAGTATATATATATATATATATATATATATATATATATATATATATATATATATATATATATATATATATATATATATATATATATATATATATATATATTGCTCTTCCAAACAGGGCTTTTAACCCTTTCAGTCCAGAGCGAATACCACTCCAGCACTGAAATGGTTAAAGGGATAGTAATACTTAAAATGTAAAAAAAATATGTTGTAGGGTTTATCCCCCTGAGTAAAACAAGAGTACTCCCACTGCTGAAAGGTGTTTTATTCAAAAGTTATTAATTTTCAAAATTGAATTTTTTAGGTGCAATATCACAGTGGCCTGAAATTGTACAGTGGCACTGTTGCTACACCATCCTATGGAGATTTATGTTCCCGGGACCAGAGCATTTCATAGGATTGTGTAGCAACAGCGCCACTGTACAATTTCAGGCCACTGTGATACTGCACCTAAAAAAAGTCAGATTTGAAAATTAATAACTTTTGAATGAAACACCTTTCAGCAGTGGGAGTACTCTTGTTTTACTCAGGGGGATAAACCCTACAACATATATTTTTTTACATTTTAAGTATTACTATCCCTTTAACTCCTTTGAATGCTCTGACTCAGATACCTCTATGGCATTCACGGGGTTAAATTAATGTGAGTTTTTCCTTTACTGTACAGTTGGTTTCCTCTGAGCACATGGATGCAGAAGGGCATGGACTGAACGGATTATAGAGGTCACACTAGGACCATATTAATCAAGTAAAAAAGAGGTGCAATTCTGGAAAAAAACAATTGCACCATGGGGGTGAAGGAATGACAATTGCCATTAATTTAAATTGGGCTTTTAACACCTTGAGCGCTAAAGAGGTCTCCGTCTCAATGCTTTGAAATGAGTAGAATACCTCTCTAGTATTTAGGGGGTTAAGAGCCATTTTTAAATGAATTGGAAGTAACAGAATTATCAATTTCCCCTTATATGCAATGGATCTGCTCCAGAATCACTCTTGTTGATGAATAAGCCCTCCAGTCCCAGACGTATGAACAGGAGATGACATCGCCCCCTGCAGTCAATATCCGGAACTATATCTCACTGTGATCTTAGTCCTGGGGCTCATCTCTCCACTGAAGGACTCTTCGGGGACATTGACCCTCATGTAGGTGTTTGGGGAGTTTAGCCAGCGAGTCTTCTCTCTCTGCTGCTTCTGGGCCAAGAAACGAAGTGGAGAACGAGGCATCGAGGGATCCTCCTCAAAGGAGAAAGCAGTGACGGTAGCCGGGATTTCAACATCGCTCTTGTGGCGTGGTTTTTCCCGAGTCAGTGGCTGTCTGTAGGCATAGCCTGTCCTGTAACCCTGCAGCACAGTGAACAATCAAGCTAGATGAGGGTGCACAGGGAGAAGAGGCTGCTGATGTACGGTGGTGGTGGGTACACAATGACATAAACAGTCCCATTGCTTCTATTAAGTACCTGTAACGGGATAGTAATGGTATTCACACCGTGCTTATATATAAGTGTAGAAAATGAGACGAACCAATCAATGTGCATGAGAATAACAACCTCTGCACTGTCTGCACTCCTCTTAGCATCAATGGATACATCAGCACTAACATCACAGTGCAGATGGACAACCAACGTTCACATAGTAGGAGGTTAATCCTCCAAGTGAAGGACAGCGCCATGTTGGATGAATGCATCACTCAGATCTACTTTGCAATGCGCTGTGTACCCCTCTGGAACTCAAAGGGTTATTCCTATGTGTTACACTCAAAAACAAAGTAGATCTGAGTAGGAAGATCACCCAAGCTTTCTGCACCAAAACGTGAACCGCTCGGCTGTCCATCTAGACGGCTCTCTTGTGACTCAGAGCAGCAAGACTGTCTGATCGCAGAGAAGGACAATCTTCAGTGAGAATAAGGAATAACCTGAAAAACCTGTCAAGGGGGGCAGGGATTGTCCCTTGCTGTGACCTGCCCGGTCAATTGACCAGATTCCACATCTGAGGGTAGCAGTGTTACACTAGGTAAAAGGGGTGGGAGGGGGATACTTTATCATTCATTTACTCTTGAACTACAGCATTGAAATAACACTCTCCATGGCCCAAATACTATGAAGATTAATTGGTGCTGCTGTTTTTGTGAAACATTACTATCCCTTTAATACAGTTCCAATTTTTCCCATGAGTTCTAGATTAGGTTCCACAAGATACTCACCAAATTATCCAGCATCCTCATTAGAGATTCGAACTCCAGCTCCCCCACCTTCCACTTGTGCTGCCCTTCCATGTTCACACCTCCCCCTCCGGCCGCTGCCAGGCAATAGGTGGTGAGTTTAAACTTCTCTTGGTCCAGTAGCACAAGGTTGTCTACTCCTCCGGCACCAGCAAGGGCATGAACCTAAAGAAACAGGGGGATCAACATTGAAAAGCAGACATTGACTCAAGAGCCGGAGTGAAACATGCTACAGCTGGTGGACTACAAATTCTATCATGTTCAACCAAACAGCAGATGCTGATGGGAGTTGTAGTCTATCAACAGTTGGAGATGGCACAAGATGCCCTCCCTTGTGTGATATGAGAACATCTACATAGGGTTTATTTCTTGACTAACTGAACCTGGTCACAGTTATTATATTATGTCTATTTGGTTTGTTTCCACCACCATAATCCCAGCAGTACCTGTACTTCACATGCTATCTGTACGTTGAAGATGTAATTAAATGCTTCTTCCAGAGTCTCGCCTAGTGCTATCACGCCATGATTCCGGAGAACTAGGACCTGTGCACAGGGGAAAGCACAGAATACAGTAAGAGGCCAGTCAGACTGGTACACAATATACAGGCATAGTCTGCTCAGATAGGTACGCTATTCATAGTGACTTATTGGCATGTATGGGGTTAGGACGGTTGTAAGAGACATGACTCAAGGAACGCAATTACTGACACCACAATGCACACTGGGACATACCCACAGGGACCCCTGTACAGATATAGGGGTGGACTGAGAAGCTTAAAGGGATAGTAATACTTCGTTTTATCTTAACTTTATTTTATTTTGTAGGCATTAAAAAAAACATGAAGAATGATACAAGTCTTATCTCTCAAACCTTTATGGTTTGAGAGATATTCACAAGCAAAGTTTCCCCTCACTGACCAAAACGGTCATGTCTGCCATCTAGCTGTCAGATTTGGAATCTGGTCCGCAGATCAACCAGTGGCTCTTCAGCAGAGCAGAGATCGCAAGATATAAAAATAACTATTTCATTGGAAGGGTCTAAAAAAATGTGCTTGCAAACCAGGCACACTTTGTAGACTATTCGAATGAAGTAGTAGTTCTTATATCTCATGATCTCGGCTCTGCTGTAGAACCACGGCCGGTTCACGGACCGGATTCCAAATCTGACAGCTAGATGGCAGACTTGACCGTTTTGGTCAGTGAGGAGAAACTTTGCTTGTGAATATCTCTCAAACTATAAAGGTTTGAGAGATAAGACTTATATTGTTCTTCATGGTTTTTAATGCCTACAAAATAAAATAAAGATAAAAAGTATTACTATCCCTTTAACCCCTTAGTGACGGCCGCGTGCAGACGCAGCCGTCACTTAACGCCCGTCTAACATTTTTTTTTTTTTTTTTTTTTTTTTTTAGATGAATCCGGAGTCCCCGAACGGCGTGCAGCCGCGCGGGGATCTGGATTTCCTGGACGTACATGTACGTCCTCTGTCGCTAAGTGACAGCTACAGAGGACGTACATGTACGTCCATTGTCGCTAAGGGGTTAATAGAAGCTATGACTTTGTCGTAAATGAATATCCAGTTTCAATGTCAGTTGTACTTACTCTAAATAATATAACAATTCAATGACCATTCTAGAACAGGGATCGGCCAATAAAAGCACTCTGTCTGTTGCCGGACTACAATTCCCATTGGCTGGCTAGGGAAGATGGGAGTTGTAGCTCGGCAACAGACAGCCTGCTTCCTATTGGCTCATCACTGTTCAAGAACATTGCTAGTATATTAACCCTTTGAGTGTCAGAGGCGTACAGAATGCATTGCAAAGGGTTAAATAGCAGGACAGGAATAAAGAGAAGCAAGCAGGAAAAAAAAAGTGTGATATGTCCAAAGAAAATGTGGAGCAATTCTGCACCATTCGGAACAAATAAAAATTCCCCAAATTTCCAATGTATTGAAGGTACGCACAGGGTTATATCTTTATTTAATCCCTATTGTGCAGTTTTACTACCTCCTAATTTTCTCTTTGTGTATATATCGTGCACAGTTGGCCACATGGGTATGTATATAACATGCCCATGCACATGTCTGTGGGCCACAGACTGATGCAGGGGTCAGGTTTAGCCAGGAGTCCATAATGAGGATACCACCGGTGGGTGCATATAAACAGCAGTACTAATAGTCATTACCTTACAGCTGGGCCCTAGCACTTTCTGTAACTCGATCCTCTCGTCCTGCTCATCCAGAGAGCCCTGGTAATTGTAATAGGCGATATCGCCCAGAAGTAGAGCCTCCTGGGAGATTGGCAAGATACCGCACTTCATGGATGAGACCTGGGAATGATAGCAGAAATGTCTGAGGAACAAGCAGACACCAAACTGCGATTCACCACAAACATTACATTTCTGAAAGGCCCAAGGCAGGGCTGAAGCACAGATTCAATAAATGTGCACATTTCTAGCATCAGGGAACACCGTAACACTCGATGCTCTACGTATAGCACTGCTTCAACAACAACGTTTTAGATGTAATAATACTTAAATGAATCACCTCCAAGTGCCCTATTTATTTTCCCATAATAATAAAACTTTATTGCTTCTTTAAAGAGCAATAATCATATCATAAAGAGCAATAATCTGATCCAATGGCAAAGCCTGTAGTGCACTGTAAGGCACCAAAATGGCTTCCATCAGCCATTCCGGTGAGGGGTCAGAACACTGATCTCAGTTGTAAGACACACTAGAAAGCAACACATTTTCAGGGTAAGTGCAGTAGCCATAAACCGTCTGCATCAGGCAGAGGATCTGTGTGGACTGCAACGCACAGGACAGGAGACTGAACTGCGACAAGTCAGCCTTACAGTTCAGTCTCTTTCTGCAGGACCAGTGATAGAGCCCTGGGGGTATCTTTGTGGACCCCCCCCCCCATTCTGTTACCTGCTTGCTGAGGCTCACAATGCTGCCCCACTTCATTGGTAACACACACAGGGCTGGATTCCATTGTAGGAGATAAGTGTGATCACAGCTTTTTACACAAAGTTTCCTATCAAACATTATGGGGAAATCTGGAGATAAAAATCAACACTGAAACTTATGACATGCAGTGGAATCCAGTCCAGTGGCATTTATCAAGACACCGTTCACTCCTAAATGGCATTGTAGGAATGACGTCTTTACTAAAAATTAGATTTTCAATGACCGTATTTGTACACAAGAAAAAAAAATAATAAAAGACATCGGAGATGGGACAAAAGACATTGATGTTGGGCCCCTTACTCCTCCCCCACCCCTCAGCAGGCTAGTGGTCTCCGACAGGAGTTAAAACAGGAGAAAAATCGTAACTTCTTGAGGACCACATTGCTTTGCGCACCCCTGTGGCGCTCAAGCTCCGCGTGCACAACCCGTAGCAGGGGTAGGCAACTTTTGGACCACAACCACTGGCTTGTCATGGATCATGGTCATACTCCATAACAGATGACTTGCCAAAAGTTGCCTATCTCCTTCCGTATAGTAAACACTGTGAAGATGGAAAGGCCTTTTCAGTATCGCTATCCTTTTGTATAAATGGACCTCGAGTCACTCACAGCAGCGGTGGCGGGGGTGTGTATATGGATGACACATCGCACATCTGGGCGCGTGGAGTAAATGGCAGCGTGGGGGCTGAAGCCTGATGGGTCGATGCGCAGATTGGTGGTTCCTTGTTCCACCACTTCACCGATTATATTCAGCTTCACCTGCAAAGGAGGAACCCATGTGAGAGGTCCAAGTGTTGTGGAGGAGAGAGAAACCACAAGGAAAAAACAAAATGTGTTATATACTAAACGCTAAACAGGAGCAAATCTGGAACAAATGAACTGCACCACAGGAGAACAAACACTTCCTGAATTCCATTAATTTATATGGGGGAGCCCCCAGGATATTTTTCCAGTCAAAAAGCAGGGACAGAGATAAAATGCAACACTTTCCATGCTGCACTGAGTGCTCTGTACGCTGTATATAATAGACTGTAGACAGGTGCTTGTGCTTCAGGAATAATATTACATTGTATCACTATCCCTGCAGCACTGAGTGATCTGTATGTTGTATATAATAGACTGAAAGCAGAGTTTATGCATCAGTAATAATATTACATTGAATCACTATCCCTATTGCACTGAGTGATCTGTATCCTGTAATTAGACTGAAGGCAGCGTTTATGCTTCAGGAATAATATTACATTGTATCACTATCCCTATTGCACTGAGTGATCTGTATGCTGTATATAATAGACTGAAGGGAGGCTTTTATGTTGCAGACATGATAAATTGTAACACAAGCTCTGAAGTGCTGAATGCTGTGTAATATTTACTAAATTAGGTCAAGCTTTTCTGCGATAGGTAGTGTTACATTGTATCATTTTGCCTGTGTTCACAATTCCTAACAGAAAGCCCTCTGGAAGCAGAGGTTCAGTAAGTTCCCTGTTAGGGACATTAAACAAAAACATAGGTTTGCACACTTATGGGTTGGGGGTGCAGGGGGAGCTGGGGGGGAGAGCCCCTCGTGCGCCCTCCCTTTACGGGGTAGGGTGCTATGAACGGGGGATGATCCTCTTCTGCTTCTCACGATCTATTCTACATATATTGTTGATTCCCCTGAATTGCGTATGTGGATTAGCCCGCATTGGTGGCTACTAAATGCTGCTGACTATGTTTTATTATTTGCATACCCTGTACCCATCAACTATTGTACTCTTTTCTTATGGATATGTCAACTCTGTAGCTGTCACTATGTTTGGTTTATGACATGTGCTCCCTCCCCTCTCTCTCCTTGGCCCTCAGCCCCCCCCCCCTTATTTCTTTCTGTATCCCCCTTCCCTTACCCCCCCTTTTTCCTCTCCCTTTCCCTCTTTTATATGCTTTTCCTTTAATTAAAACTCAATAAACTACGATTGACCAAAAAAAAACAACATAAAAAACCCTCAAGCTAAAAATAATTAAAACAATACTTTTATGCTCCTGCAGAATATGTAAAGTGGAAGTTTACTGTCACTTTAACCCCTTTGAGTGTCAGAGGGGTATGCTGCACTGCATTCCCCTCTGGCACTCAAGGGGTTAAATGCTAGAGAGTTCACTAATCCACTGTCATGCACTGCACTGGTGACCTTTCTGGCATTCAACTAGTTAAAAGACATTTTAACCCTTTGATTGCCAGACGGTATGCAATGGCATTGCACAGCCCTCTGTTCTCTAAGGGTTAAATCACTGGTGGAATTTCATGTGTTATACCCACAATGGAAGTGGTTTCCTCCACAATTGCCCCTCTTCCGCTTACTGAAAGTGGCCCAAAGAACATACCAGGTTGGTGGCTGAAGCTTCAGAGAAGGAAAGGCCTCTGGGAATGATGAGGATGTGGTCCTGTTCCTTACTGACTCTGACCTGCAAAACAATAAACACGAGTAAAGGAACGGCAACGTTTAATTTGAAATTATATCATTTAACTAGTGTATATTAAAGGGATAGTAATGCTAATATATATCAGATTTTAAGGGGATAGTAATACTTAAAGGGATAGTATTACTTTAAAATTACTATCCCTCATATTGTAGCCCTTAATAAACTGAGTTAAATGACACCAGTGGCATCTCTCAAACCTTTATGGTATAAGAGATAGCCGCTTTCAAAGTTTCCTCTCCCCTGCTGTCAGCGTTCTGCTGCCAGCAGGAGAATCCGGTCTCTGAATCAAGCGGAGGCTCTTCAGCAGAGCCGATATCTCGTTATGGAAGGAAAAATGATTCATTGAAACAGTCTTCTACGTGCTCTTGGTAACCAAGCACACGTAGAAGCTAAGGAGAAAAGGTAGGCTCCACCTAGCAGTCACTTCTCAGAATTGTTCCTGCCTATTAAAGGGGCTGATCGCCTATCCAAAGTTACCAGTTACAGAGAAAAAATATTAGTACAAAGAGCAATGTCCCATCTCTCAAACCTTTATAGTTTAAGAAATCGAAGCATCTAAAGTTCCCCTCCATCTGCCGTTTCACAGATATATTAAAATTTGATATAAACAAGCATTACTATCCCTTTAAATAAGAGGGCTAAAGCGATAGGAATGTTTTATTTAAAAGGTTATTTTCTGGGGTCTTAATCAGCAGATATGGGTGCCTGCAGAATTTTTTCTGGGGGGCTCAAAGCCATAATATGACCACCAGAGCAGCCCGCCAAGCTCTTATTATATGGAGGGGGTAAGTGTGTGTAGGAAGGGCGGACGCCCAAATCAGCAGAGAAACAGGTTAACCCCTTAAGGACCAATGCCGTGCCAGGACCATCATGGCTGTCCTGCACGTAAAGCAGAACTACCACCTAATATAAAGTCGCCCACCCCCCACACTAATTATGCATATGGAGAATAGTGTCTTAATAGTTCTTTTATTTGCCACAAGTGCCAGCATTCACAGTAATCCTTTTTCTTGTGAGACGTCTGGCCAGACTTACACGCAGACATCTTGGCTTAGAGACGTCTGGCCATCAGTCTCACAAGAAAAAGGATTACTTCGGATGCTGGTACTTGTGGCAGCTAAAAGAACAATTAAAGGAGCAGTAAACTTTTTTTATGAAAATACATATTTTACAGAGCTTTTCCTGCTGAATAAAACAAGGTCACTCCCATTGCTGTCAGATGTTTTATTCAAAATTTATAGCAGTTTAAATAATCAGGAAGTGAATTTACTGTGTTTACTTCCTGATAGTTCTAACTGACAGGAAGTGAATTTACTGTGTTTACTTCCTGATAGTTCTAACTGACAGGAAGTGAAGTTACTGTGTTTACTTCCTGATAGATCTAACTGACAGGAAGTGAATTTACTGTTTTTACTTCCTGATAGTTCTAACTGACAGGAAGTGACAGGCAGTTTCTATCACATTCTATGGAGAACTGTATGTCTCTGACTTTTCTGACTTTCCTCTCCATTAGACTCTAACAGGAAATCTAATTAGAATTTGACCACTAGAGGGCACTGCTAATGTAAAAAAAACATGGGTTTAAACTGTAATAACTCTGGAAATATAAATCTCTCGGCAGTGGGAGTACCCTTATTTTACTCAGTAGGAAAATCCCTACAATATATATTTTTTCATAAAAAAAGTTTACTGCTCCTTTAAGAAGCTAGTCACCATATGCATAATTAGTGGGGGGCACCTTTATATTAGGCGGTAGTTACGCCTTGAGGACCAGTGAAAGTCCTGGTCATTGAATTCAGGTGTCCCCGAGCAGCTGAATAGAATGCAAAAGCCCCATGGTCCTTAACTGCCACCCTCATGGCTGGTCATTAAGGTGTTAAGTAACGAAGGGATCAGTGCACAGAATTTCTCAAAAGTGGAGAAATTCAGGACAAACCCACTGCGCACCATAGACGAATAAAAAAACCTCACTGGTTTCATTGGACATTGCTTTGCAAACCGTTACAAATCTCCCTAGCATTCAAGGGGTTACAAAGCCCATTTCAAATCAACAAGAACTTGGTTACTATTTATTTATCCATTATGGCGATTGCTGGTTTGCCCTAGAATTGCTCCTTTAACTTCCTGCAGGAAATCCATAATTCCCCTTTAAAGGAGTTGTTACAGTCATTTAAACTCATTTCATGTGCCATATCTATTACTAACCCTTTAAGAAGCTCACCCCTCTGGTCCTTAAAGGGTTAAGGTTTTTGTTTTTTGTTTTTTTTTTACTGCATAGAGTTTCTCAAAGACCCAAGTGCTATCATGATCCCTACAATACAAAAACAAAAGGTTTCACCACCAGGTGTCGCTAGAGCAGTATAACTAGGCTGACTTTCAAGGTTATGAGATCACGTTACCTACAGAAACTTATGTAGTCTGGATCTGGATATGTTTGTTCATAATGCCTGAAAGTTTACAGCACATAAACCCTTTAATTGCCAAAACTGGGCAACGCTTTGAGAATTTTCGTTGCACTGGCCTCTGGTACTCAAATGGTTAAGGACCAGAAAGGCGTTCAACACAATACTCCACAATGGATAAACCTTGCCTCTGGTTTTTAACTCTGAGTGCCAGAGGGGTAAGCAACGCATTGCCCCTCTGGCACTCAAAGGGTTAAAGAGTTATATAAAACAAGGCTGTTCAAACCGCTACCAGTTGTTTTATTCAAATGTTTTAACAGTTCAAATGGATGACATGATTACTTCCTGAAAGTTCAATCTGACAGGAAGTTACTCAGCAGTTTCTCTCATATTCTATTAAAAACAGTTTATCCGTGACTCACATTTCCCAGAAAATGCAACAGAATAACTAATTGGAATCTGACCACCGGAGGGCACAGTTAATGTAAAAACACAAGAGTTTAAATTGTAATAACTCAGGAAATGTGCATCTCCCCTCAGTGGGAGTAGCCTTGTTTTACTTAGCAGGGAAAGCCCTACAATAATTATTCTTCGCAAAAATAGCTTACTGCTGCTTTAACACTTTGTATGCCAGATAACTCTGTAGCACGCAAAGGGTTTAACAAAGTCTCAGAAACCAAAAATTAGAGCGGGGTTCTATGAAACTCTAAGAGCCTCATTCACAAAGAAAAGTTGATAAAATTCTGGTGTAAACGATGTATGCCATAGGGACAAATGAAAATTCCCATTGCTTTGACCCTTTGAGTGCCAGAGGGGTATCCAACGCACTGCTTTGGCAATCAAAGGGGGTTGAATGGGATTTTTAACTCATTCAGTTCTAGAGATGACTCCACTGCATTGGGAGTATCTGCATGCAACACCTCTCACTAGCATTTGAGAGTCTGCACCACAGTTAATTCACTTTATCTTTGTGAGTATGACCTTTATATTATTACTCTCTCACCCACTGGATCTGGTGTAGGAAGTGCTGGCACTCACCGTAATGTAGGCGTTTGTGAGGTGCGCCCATCCAAACAGATCCGCCAAGCGGTACATGCTGGCCAGCTTACAGCGAATCAGCTTCTCTCCTTTCGTCATTGCAGCTTCTGCTGTGGGGTGGATGTCATTAATAGGAGTGACCATCCCCAGACCTATTAGGAAGAATGACAGAAAGATCTTCAGTTATATCCTTAATACTCTTCATTTTTTTGAGGACCAGCTTATTCCACAGCACATCAAAATGGTCCATGACATCCCAGGACCATCACCGGTACTGAAAGTCTGGACAAATGTGGCGGTCCTGACAGGTCATGCGATGTTAAGGGGTTAAACATTAATGTGAGTTTTATTACTGTGGAGCAATGTGATACATTTATATACACACCACACAGTCTGATCTCCTAAACACAGGGACACCAGGGTGATACACTTATATACACACACCACACAGTCTGATCTCCTAAACACAGGGACACCTGGGGGATACACTTATATACACATCACACAGTCTGATCTCCTAAACACAGGGACACCAGGGTGATACACTTCTATACACACCACACAGTCTGATCTCCTAAACACAGGGACACCAGGGTGATACACTTATATACACACCATACAGTCTGATCTCCTAAACACAGGGACACCAGGGTGATACACTTATATACACACCATACAGTCTGATCTCCTAAACACAGGGACACCAGGGTGATACACTTATATACACACCACACAGTCTGATCTCCTAAACACAGAGACACCAGGGTGATACACTTCTATACACACCACACAGTCTGATCTCCTAAACACAGGGACACCAGGGTGATACACTTATATACACACCATACAGTCTGATCTCCTAAACACAGGGACACCAGGGTGATACACTTATATACACACCACACAGTCTGATCTCCTAAACACAGGGACACCAGGGTGATACACTTATATACACACCACACAGTCTCCTTAATCGACTGATTGTTCCCAACACAAGTGCAATCTTAAAGGGATAGTAATACTTTATTACTCTCCCCCACATTGTACATATTTGCCAAATAAATTAATAGCCCCCAGGTTCATCTCTCAAACCTTTATGGTTTGAGAGATAACAGAAGGCAAAGTTCCCCCCTCCCTCCCCCTTCCCTGAAGTCAGCTTTGTGCTGACTGCAGGGACATCTGGTCTGACTTTCATCATGCGGCTCCGCAGCAGAGCCGCAATCGCGTTAGTGAAAAAGAATTCATTTACTGAAACGGTCTTCTACATGTGCTTGCCAACCAAGCACAAACCAAGCACATGTAGAAGACAGTTTCAGTGAAATAATTATTTTTCGCTAACGGGATCTCGGCTCAGCTACAGAGCCGCCTGAAGAAAAAAAAAAAAAAAAAAAAACCAGATAGCCCTGCAGTCAGCACAACCATAAAGGTTTGAGAGATGAACCTGGGGGCTATTAAATTATTTTACAAATACCTACAATATGGGGGAGAGTAATAATAAAGTTTTACTATTCCTTTAAATAAATAAAAAAAAATTGTTCCCAACACATGTGCAATCGAACAAGGATCAATTTAAAGGAGGCAAGTTCCCCTTTAACCAACCAAGCATCTCACTGGCTACTGCACCCAGGCACAAAGGGGGAGATTTATAAAACTGTAGCAATTAAGAACCAGTTTGTAAAATTGTCTCAAAATAACAGAGAGATATGTATAATCGTTTACCAACATTTTGTCTGGTACTAACTCCATGACTCCCACAATTCCTAGTAGGAATCGAAGAATTCTGTCTGTGTCTATTGTGTATCACATTATTGTTCAACCCTGCTACACACAAGAGAAAAGGCATCATGACACCTAGGTTATCCTGACAGTATAATCCCAAGTGATACAGAAAGGATTCAGGGGGCTTTTGGGGAATGTGTCACTGTCACTCGATATGGGTGCAGAGTGTTTGGATAACTATAAGAAGGACCCATAAGCAGATACACTGTCACTCGATATGGCTGCAGAGTGTTTGGGTAACTATAAGAAGGACCCATAAGCACTGTCACTCGATATGGGTGTGAGTAGGATAACTGCAGGCAGGACCCATTAGTAGACACACTGGTCTGTCTGCCTGTAACCAGGTCACACGAGGACAACCCAGGTAATTGTTCTAGAGCAGCTAGGGAATGCTGGGACATTTCACAGGTCACACATTCCTGCAGATGCTGCCGCTGAGAGGAAGGGGGTCAATGCTAGGTGACCTTGAACTAGCAACCTGGGAGGGGGGTAGTTAATTCTGTAGGGGTTAAAATTCCATCAGGAATTATTTTAACCCTAGTGCTAATATGGATTTATAGCGGGAGTGAGCAACCTACAGCCCTCCAGCTACTGCTCGAATACAATTCCCATGAGAGGATGATGGGAGTTGAAGTCCAACAACAGCAGGCAGGCCGTTGGTTGTACAAACACTGCTCTAGAGCAGATTTTTTCCATTGCAACATGCGTTATCTGGAAGTACAGACAGGGGTGGGGGAGATGACAGCCCAAATCGGTTATATATTTTGATATGTCCTTTTAAAGAAATACAAATAAAATATAACTTGTTCTTAACCCCTTAGGGCCCCGTGACGTACCAGGACCGTCAAGGGTAAATGTGCTCGAACGACCCTTGACGGTACTGGTACGTCACGTACTTTTTACTTACAGCGCTCTACCGGGAGCGCTGTAAGTAAAAATAGGGCCTGAAATAGACTGCTCCAACATCGGAGCGATCTGTTTCAAGCCCCATAGTGACGCGCCGATACACGTGACAGGTCACGTGTACCGGCGCGTCCAAGTGCCCCTATGCGGTTGTTATGGGACGGAAATGTCCCATAACCTCCGGTCGTTAAGTGGTTAATATAAGTGCCACTGAGGTATCAGAAAGCATTGCAATTCGTGGGATATGTCTCTACACTCAAGATAAATGAAAAAGCTAATTTCAACATTCATAGTTATATAATTAAATGTTTACATATCTTGACAGAACTTTATATATAGGCTAATCACATGTGCTGTATTTCAGCAGGCCGGGTAAACAATCTGTCTCTACATGCTTCACTTTTTGGGCAGGAGGCTGTAAACTACTAGGTAAAAGGGGGCGGGAGGAGGATACTTTATCATTCAATTACTCTTGAACTACAACTCTGACAGAATTGAAATAACACTCTCCATGGCCCAAATACTATGAAGATTAATCAGAACTGCTGTTTTTGTGAAACATAACTAACACTTTAACAAAACACAATTCTTTTTACTCCATGGCAGTTTAAGCTAGTGGGTGTGATTATTTGTGGGGTTACCAAGTAGATACGGTAAATGTATACACAAAATGGGGATACATTTTACATTAAAGTGCCAGAGTGCAGGGATGAACATAAAATTAGGGAACTTACTGAGTGGAGAGGAAGAGAAGCCGGCAAAGGAGCTGACCATGATATAATCCGCAATCTGCTGCAGGGCCAGTAACCCCGCGGGATTATTTCCCTTGTACATCTGGTCTTGGATCAGACTCTCCAGGTCATCGCGAAAAGCCTGTGGGTACGAGAACGGCCAAGTTATAGACACAAGCATCTCCCCAATAGGATACAAGGCCACTGACAAAACTCATCATATACACCAATTCTCTAGATTAGAGTCCACGACAGGGATCTCAAAGGGAAAGGACCACATGGAATCTGTGCCTTTTAAAAACACTATACATATCTTAAAGGGGCAGTATGGGGAATGTACAAGACCTTTGTCTGTGTCGAAAGAACTATAGGAACTGCAAGGCAAATGGAGCCCACAGCACAAAACTCCTCCATTGTGCTAGTTGTAGTTCCCGTAGCTCTTGGTATACAGACAAGGATTTAACCCCTTTTGGTTTCAGAACGGTTCGCCATGCAAAGCAATGTGTTACGTACCCCGGTTAAAAGGGTGTTCCGCAGTCCTTATTCTACCCATTTTTAAGGTCCCCACTAATGTCTTTCCTAGACAGTGCGAACACCAAATCCCCTTTCCAAGTCCTCCCCCCACTGCAGTGGAAGCCAACATCTTGAAAAGACTTGCATAATGATACCTCCTCATGAATTTATTCCACCCCTCTGGTGGAAATGGACAGGCTTTAGCTGCCTAAGAAGGTGCAGAGGTGTGATTTTATGGACATGCGAGTGATTCATTATGTAACTTTATCAATGAGATCGGAGAACAAAGCTCTGATGAGATTAGATTCCCCAACTACTAAACTAAATATCTTTAAAACCATTAACTTATTTGTAAATCAAAAAGCAAAAAGTTATAAGTTTAAACAGATGCATTTAATGAGTCTAAAAACCTGCGTAGGTAACATGCCCACAGGGGAGGAGCAATTCTGGAGCAAACCTATTTCACACTATCAGGGGGAAATGAAATCTCTCATTGATTTAAATGTGCCAGAGGGGTGTGCAACACATTGCAGAGCAATGCGTTTGTGTACCCCCTTTGGCACTCAAAGGTTTAACCCACTGAATGCTAGAGAGGTCTCCAATGCTCTGTCAGGCAATGTGCTGGAGATCTCTCTAGAACTGAAGGGGTTAAAACCCCCATTTAAATTAAAAGGATTGTTTGTCCTCTCTGGGGAGCAGTTGGATCGCCGCAGAATGGCACCTCTTCGGCTAGAAGAATATGGCCCTTTGATCCCTACGTATAACGTCAAAGTGGAGCAGTTTGGGGCAAATCAACTGCACCACGGGGGTGGAGTGCGTAATGGGTCGCAAATAAATGCTTACATCTATTTAAATGGGGTTTTTAACCTCTTGTGTTCCACAGATGCCTCTAACGCACTGGGAAGATATTCTTTGGAAACCTCTCTAGCATTAAAAAGGTTAAATAGCCTTTTAAATTAATGAGGCTTTAGGTCACATTTATTTCTGCCCCAACAGTGTGAGAAATTACCCCCAGTGTCCCTTTAAACCAGACTCCCTTTGTCCCTTATTAGACCGAGGAGCAGGAAGTCTGAGATCTGCTGTTTTATCGGACATAATGTGAACGGCGCATGTATGTTTGATTTACAGATTCGTTCAGGTCTGTGTAGGAGACACACAATGAGCTCAGCACTTCTGGATTCGTTCCAACATTACCGGGATGGAAGAGTTTGGAAAACTCCCAGCAGTAAAGTTCCGTCTAACTCGCCCTGTAATGTCAACACCTCAGAACAGTGGTTCCTAATCTTTTTGGCTCAAGGCTCCCTAGCATACGGTCTGCACATTTCTGAGCACCTTGGTCACTAGCAAGAACAACATAACGTTGCCACTTTACTTTTATACATTTGTCTCAGGAAAGAAGCTACAGCAACCGACTGCCCAAAAGACTTCCTTTGGCCATCAGGGTGACACAGCTGTTCAGCAAGTGGCAACTTTCTTGCAGTCATAGCCAGAAGTTGCTGCAGGATTAGTTGGTTCCGCCCCCTATGACTTTACATAACACTGTGAAACACGTGACAACATTCAATCACGGTGGACCACAAAACAAGCCACCCAATTTTCTGGAGGAATCTTTGCATTCAAGAGAATAATGGAGCACTACACCCTATGAATAAGTGGCTCTTTATTTATCGTCCCTAGGCAGGTGTCCTTCACACAGCAGTCACTTATTTCTATTTACGATTTTGTTAGAATCTGATCTCTGCTCAATCCATTTAAGACTATCGCAGTCCATTGTTTGTTGTGAAGTGTGACCTAGAGGCAGGCTTCAAGAGAGATCACTCTATACAGGAAAGTGTAGATAAAGTGCACAGTCCACTGATCCTTAATGGGTTAACTTCTGAGACCCCCCCCCCACACACACACAACATTTCAGTTAATTACACATTTTAACCTTACACATGCCAAAGGAAATGTGCTGCAGACCTCTGCCTGGTTCGGTATATCAACTTATATACCAGACTGCTGTATAAAGGACACCTACATATGTAACAATTTGTTAAACAAATTAAAGGGATACTAACGTGCGCTGATAAATTTATGCTATATCGTAGATTAAAAAAAAAAAAATTATGTGGCGCAAGTCCCATCTCTCAAACCGCTATGGTTTGAGAGATATTCGCAGCTAAAGTCCTACCCTCCCTCCCCTTCTCCTAATGTCAGCACTGTACTGACAGCAGGAGATCCTGGTCCTCGGACCAGCTGGCGGCTCTTCAGCAGAGCCACAATAGCAATATTTAAAAAGAATTACTTTATTGGAATGGTCTACAAAGTGTGCCTAGTTTGAAAGCACACTTTGTAGACCGTTCTAATGAAGCAGTTTTTTTTTTTTTTTTTTTAAATCTATTTCGGCTCTGCTGAAGAGCGCCTTGAGTCAGCCGACACGGATATCCTTCTGTCTGCTTTACAGCTGACATCAAGTGAAGGGGAGGGAGGGGGGAACTTTAGCAGTGAATATCTCTCAAGCCATAGCAGTTTGAGAGATGAGACTTGCTCCACAATTTATTTTTTTAAAATCTACAATATAGCATAAACTTATCAGCGGACATAACTATCCCTTTAAGGGTAATTTTAGGGCAAAATTCCCCTTTAATAAGCAGTGAACTTACACAAACGTTACCTATTCTGCTTCAGAGCACACAAACAAGCTGGACATAACATTTTTGATGGGCAGATGTCTGCAACACATTGCCTTTGGAGCTTAAAGCGGAACTACCACCCGACACAATATTTAGCTTCCCTAAGTCCGCGCGCCTGCTCTGTCAGTCATTTTGCACAGGCTGGGACTGACCGCGCAGGCATCACAATGGCAAGATGTCCGCACTCCGTCCTGCCCGTCACCCATGGAAGAGAGCAGAAATCTATTAAATAAGGTAATTATTCTGGCGACTAGCGCTACTAAGCAGCTAGTCGCCAGATGGGGACTTATTGAAGCTAAAGATTGTTCGGGTGGTAGTTCTGCTTTAAAAGGTTAAAGGGATAGTAATATTTCAAAATAAAAGCAGCTCCATTTAATCTTCATAGTATTTGGACCATGGAGAGTGTTATTTCAATACTGTCGGAGTTATAGTTCAAGTATATCTGAATGATAAAATATCCCCCTCCCTCCCCTTTTACTGATGTACCACTGCTCACCTCAAAGCAGCAGGGTGGTGTCCACATGGCTTGCAGAGAGAGACAATCTTCAAATAGCAAGGGGGGCAGGGTTTTCCTTATGATCATAGTATGAAGATTGTCCCTTGCTACAACCTGTCCAGTCCCAGGACCAGATTCCACATCTGAGGGGAGCAGTGTTACATCAGTAAAAGGGGCAGGAGGGGGGATACTTTATCATTAAATTACTCTTGAATTACAACTCTCACAGTACTGAAATAACACTCTCCATGGCCCAAATACTATGAGGATTAATTGGAGCTGCTTTTATTTTGAAACATTACAATCCCTTTAAAACATGTAAATTTCTAATGTTTTTTTTTTCCAGAAGTTAACTTTATAAGGATCAGTGGGCTGTGCAACAATGAACTATGCAAGCCTCTGGTCCTTAAAGGTTTAAAAAAATAGGAGATGGGAAAGTACGTGGTACCAGAGATGGTTTTTCACGTGCAGGCTGGGCCATCGGATGTGGATAATTAGCGGAGGTTTTCCGCTCTGATTGTTACATGAAAAGATTCCTTGTACCGTTACACTAATCAGGGTCAGCTGGACTCTGACCCGGACCCAGAATGCAAAATGTACAACAGAGCCTACAGACTGTAAAGCAGGAGGATATAACCCTTTGAGTGCACTGAAATGGTTAATAACTGCATTACCTTTTTTGTGAGTTCATTTAACCCCTTGGGTAACTAGAGACATAGCACATGTGTAGTAGACAACTCTGGTGTACAGTCGGGTTACAGAGGCTGTGCGCCTTTTAATCCTTTGAGTGCCAGAATGGTTGGGGATTGGCTAGCTGCAAGCTAAGGAGAGGAGGTAGGCTCCACCCAGCAGTCACTTCTCAGAATTGTTCCTGCCTATTAAAGGGGCTGATCGCCTACCCAAAGTTACCAGTAACCTGTATGGACTAAGAGAAAAGGATTTTACAGGTAAGACTAAAATCCTATTTTTTTTTTCTATTTATGTTTACCTTGCAATGGCAAAAATAACACAGATCAGATTTATTCTCTATTACCATCCTACTGCACGTGGCTCAATTTTGCCCTAGGAGACACTGTCGCTTTAAAGGGATAGTAACACTTAAAATTTAAAAATTATATATTGTAGGGTTTATTGTCCCAAGAAAAACAAGGGAAATGTTTGATTAAAAGTTATTTCAGATCAAATTTAACTTTTTTTAATAGCAGTATCTCAGTGGCCTGAAATTGTACAGTGGCACGGTTTTCACATCCTCCTATGAACAGCTCTGGTCAGTTGACCATAAACCTCCATAGGATGGTGTAGCAACAGCGCCACTGTCAATTCAGGCCATTGAGATACTGCACCTAAAAAAATTCAAGTTTAAACCGCAAAGACTTTTGGATAAATCACCTCTCAGCAGTGGAGAGTTCCCTTGTTTTGCTCAGAAGGATAAACCCTGCAATATTATATATATATTTTTACTTATTAAGTTTAACTATCCCTTTAAGCTATAGCATTGATAGGGGAAGCCATTTTTACTTAGCAGTCTTTGCTTCCTAGTCAGATGTCAATATCTTATCCCTTGCAATCAAACGGCTAATAATCCCCTACTTATCTTAACCTGGGCAGAAACATTTCCAATGGCCACTAAGAGATCAATTATGTGGCAGTCGGCTCCCAAAAATGCAAAATCAGTGCTGGATATCATGTCTGTGAGAATGAACATGATTCTTTGGAAGGAGTTGGCGCTTACAGTCACTTATGTTTTTTTGGGAAGGAAGAGTCTGGGGACATAGGGACGTGCCTCCGTGGACATAAAATTCTAGTTCAAATTACATCTGGAGAACCAGAGTACACAAAATTGACTCACAGTGGTCATTAAGATTGCCTGCCCAGATTAAAGTGATAGTTACGTTTCACAAAAAAAGTAGCTCCAATTAGTCTTCATGGTATTTGGGCCGTGGAGAGTGTTATTTCAGTTCTGTCAGAGTTGTAGTTCAAGAGTAATTCAATGATAAAGTATCCCCCTCCCACCCCTTTTACTGATGTAACACTTCTCACCTCAGATGTGGAATCTGGCCCTGGGACAAGACAGGTCACAGCAAGGGACAATCTTCTTACTGTGATCATAAGGAAAACTCTGCCCCCTTGACAGGCTTTTCAGGTTTTCCTTATGATCACTGAAGATTGTCCCTCTCTGAGATCCATCTGGACAGCCTTGCAGCTCTGAGGTGAGAGTGTTACATCAGTAAAAGGGGCGTGAGGGGGATACTTCATCATTCAATTACTCTTGTACTACAACTCTGACAGTAATGAAATAACACTCTCCATGGCCCAAATACCATGACTATTAATTGGAGCCGCTTTAATTGTGAAACATTACTATCCTTTTAACACAACAAGGAAGCTACGGTTTGGAGGTTATGGTTCCTTTAATTTAATAACCTCACAAACTTTATTTCTTTTCTTTTTTTTTTTTTTGATAACAAAATATAATTTCACAAACAGGAAGTGACAGAAGTTTCAAAACAAGAACACAGACAATGTGTAACATTTAGAGGATACTTTTATTATTGAAACAACCGTCAAGCTTAACCATTTAAGGAGAGGTGTGCAATACATTGCAAAGCAATCCTCTGTGCATCTCTCTAATCTGTAAACAGTTAAGAGAGATGCTTTCTGTGGATTTCTCCTCCTTTTGTCACCAAAGAATTTCTTAAAGGGACAGTAATGTTTTACAATAAAAGCAGCTCCAATTAATCTTCATAGTGTTTGGTCCATGGAGAGTGTTATTTCAATACTGTCAGAGTTGTAGTTCAAGAGTAATTGAATGATAAAGTGTCCCCCTCCCACCCCTTTTACCCAGTGTAATTCGCCTCTCCTCAGATGTGGAATCTGGTCTCTTGACCGGACAGATCAGAGCAAGGGACAATCTACTTACTGTGATCATAAGGAATATGCTGCCCCCTTGACAGGTTTTTCAGTTTTTTCCCTTATGATCACTGAAGATTGTCCCTCTCTGTGATCCATCCGGACAGTCTTGCTGCTCTGAGGTGAGCAGTGATATATCAGTAAAAGAGGCGGGAGGGGGATACTTTATCATTCAATCACTCGAACTACAACTCTGACAGAACGTAACGCTCTCCATGGCCCAAATACTATGAAGATTAATTGGAGCTGCTGTTTTCGTGAAACATTACTATCCCTTTAAAGAAACCCTTTACTGTCGCATCTAAACAACTGCATGGCAGAAAAGCATTTGAGTGCCCAAGGAGATTACTTGCTATGAAATGTACTATACACCTTTCCAGCACTCAAAGGGTTTAAGGACCAATAATACAAAAAAGTGTTACTAAATAAAGATGCTAGATTTAGAATGCATCATTTCTGACAGAAAAGCAAATACTATTAAAGACACCAATATTTAGTGTTTCCATTAAAAATACTACTGTCTTGTAGGTCTAGCCAAATGTCATTTTAACTACTTGAGTGCCAGAGGGGTACAGAATGCATTGCTTTTACACTCAAAGGGTTTACCCTTTGAATGTCAGCTGTGTTCCACACCCCTCTAGCATTGAAAGAATTAAAGCAGTGGTTCCCAAGCTTTTTTTAAGTTGTGACACTCTTAAACTCTTGAGTGCCAGAGGGGAGCATAACACATTGCTTTGTAAAGCACTGCGTGCTCCACTGACACTTACGGGCTTTACTCACAGTGGAATAACAATAGGGGTCGCATCTGCAACCGGGCCGCCCCCTGCAACCCCCTGACCGGTGCACGGACCTCTATCAACTGAGCTCTCCCAGCGCTCTGCATTATTGATGAAAGGACCACACGGAGCTCAGGTTCTTAGTAGAGGTCTGTGCAGAAGGTGGCACAGCCCTCTCCTGCCACACCGCTGGACCACCAGGGAGGTAGGAGATGGACGCTGGGGGAAATGTGGAGAGTTGTGGTCTGGGGGGGGGGGGGGGTCGGCATGGCCCAATGACTTCTATTTACTCCTCTGATTGGTCATATAATATGTAGCATATGAATATTTTTTTACATATTTTAAAACCACAACGTTAGACTGATATAACTTTAAATGTACAGTAATGTTTGTAATAAAGTAGATAGCCGAATCTTCTTTATAGTAAATGTAACACATCGCGCTATGTTAAATCACTTACTTTTGTGTAGTTCAAAAGATATTAAATGTAAACGGATCCCCCCTCCCGCCCCTTCTGACCTCCTCACCTTAGAGCTGAAATCTGGTCCAAGGACTAGACGGACGCAGTGAGGGACAAACTTAAGTCAGTAATTATAAGGAAAACCCTGACCCCTTGGCGACGAGAGGGCAGGATCTATATAGAAGATTCTGAGATCTACTTTATTACAAACACTACTATCCCTTTAATATCACACACTTACATGTTAATTCTCCTGTTCATCAAGAATATTTAATGTTTCTGCGGTTTGTATTGAAAGATAAGAGGTAAAGTAATTTAACTGATTGTGATTCATGCCTACTGCGCTATTCAGAAAGGTTCTCATTTTATTTCAGCCCATGCACCCATAATACTGGACAATCAATAGGAACTCTTGAAAAAGCAGGAATGTCTGCTCCCTAAGATGCAAGTCTACATTTTAAGTACAGGGGTATAAGTTCGCATTATGATACCACTTTGGCACACAAAGGGTTAAGTGGTGACATTTAACTGAAGAAGAAAATAAAAACTACTGTTTACCCTGCACAATTGTCATGGAAATGTAACAATGCGTTGGGAAGGTGGGACGCATTCCGCTTGGTACTACAACACATAATTATGTCACTGCACACCTGCTGGGAACCACTAGGTTAACTCTTTCAGAGGAGTATCTAAAACATTGAGGTGGACACTCCTGGCACTCAGATAGTTAAAGTAACACCGGTATTGTTAGGATTCTCATAGACACTTATAAAAAAAGCTTCTGAGGCCAATATACTAAAAAAAAAAAAAAAAACTATTGCAACGGTAGACAAATAAACCGTCCCGATGACTTTAACCCTTTGAGTGCCAGAGTAGTATCCGCTCTGGAACTGAAAGGATTAACTCTCTGAAAACGAGAGGCTTCCAAATTAGGAGCTTGCGGTAAATGTTTTAGGAGCTCAGACTGCCAGGTTGCTGGGATCTTTCCACCCAGCGACTGGAAAAAGTCAAAAAAGAATGGACAACCAGCAGCCCCCCTCCAGCTATTGGTAAACAGTCAACTGAAGAGGATGTAGTCCATAAACACTGGATAACAGTAGACTGACCATTCCTGCATCAGACCATAGAACATTGAATTAACTGCAATTACATGAAACGGTTAAGGATTTGGCATTGCTGATTGGGAGGACAACCCCCCAATCTCCACCTCTCCCAGCAGAGCGGACCGCTCTTGTGATTGTGTAATGAAGCGATCTCTGACAATCCCAATGCCCTACAGGCTCTGCACTGACTGCGGGAGAGATCAGGGGGTCTGTACAAGGATTAGGCAACCTGCAGCTGGACTTCAATTCCCATCACCCTTCGTCAACAGCTTCATCTGCAGGTCAGGGACGCAGATGTACTGAAAGGACACTATCTGAGTTTAAATGTCTTTTAACCTTTTAAGCAATGCACCGTGAACCCCTCTGGCACACAAAGGGTTAAGTAGTGACATTTAATGAACAGTGTCCTAGGCTTCTGAGGAGGGTCCAGGAGACCAGAATGGATTTTACTGGTCTCTCCCCACGCACAACGAAATGAGTTTAACTGGGGTGACAACCCTTTTAAGTGCCAGAGGGGTATGGAACGCATTGCAAAGCAATGCATTGCTCAGCCCTCTGGCACTCAAAGGGTTATAGGAATAGTAATGTTTACATTTTAAAGGGGAACTTTCACCCCTTAATAACTAAATCTCCCCTTACTGCTAACCTGGCGACTAGCTGCTTAGTAGCGCTAGTCGCCAGAAATCTTACCCCGTTCTCAAGATTTCGCCGTTTGAAAGGATCAGGAAGCACGGACGTCTCTTCACAGTGACGTCCGTGCGCCTGCGCTGTCAGTCCCTTGTCAGTCCCTTGTGCACCGTACTAGGTGCTACTAAGCAGCTAGTCGCCAGGTCAGCAGTAAGGGGAGATTTAGTTATTAAGGGGTGAAAGTTCCCCTTTAAGTTTATATAATATTGTAGGCATTAAACAAACAATGACATTTATGTAAACTTTATCTCTCAAACCTTTATGGCTTGAGAGATATAACATGCTAAAGCCCCCCCCCCCCCATATTTAGGCTGCTCCAAACAAGTCTGCCATCTAGTGGACAGTAGGAGATTCCGTTCCTTTTATCTTCTGTAGTTGTCTTATATAACATGGGGGAAAAAAATGCACCTTTAACCCTTTGAGTGCCAGCAATGCATGTGTTGTCTACCCCCTCTGGCACTCAAAGGGTTAAAACAAAAAATCTAAAATAAAGCTCCATCCTAAAACAAACAAAGAATAATCTATATATATATATATATATATATATCTCAAAGAAGACTTTGTGCCTGCCAAAACACACCCAGGGGAGGCATAAAGCAGGAGTTACTACTCCTATTGGGTGATTCAGTCATGCAGGGAGTTGGCCCGCCCCCACTATGCAGCCCGCCCACCACTATCAAAGTCAGAAAAAAACAACATGGCCGCCACTTGCTCCTACACCACAGACAAACACACATGCCCCACTCACACAGCACCAAACTCACACACATTCCCCACTCACACAGCACCACACAAACACACACACATGCCCCACTCACACAGCACCAAACTCACACACATGCCCCACTCACACAGCACCACATACACACACAAAGCCAGAAATAAATATGGCTGACACACACACACACACACACACACACACACACACACACACACACACACACACACACACACACACACACACACACACACACACAGTCACTCACCCTGACTCCCAGTGGCCTCAGCAGGACCTATAGTGCAGCACCAGGGCAACAAAATGGCACTCAAAGGGTTAAGGTAGGCCCTCTGCTGAATTATTTCTTCACTGTCATCATTTGCCATGTAAGACACAGGACAGACAGCCATCAGATTCACACTTAACCCACTGACTGCCACAGGGTTCTGTATGAAGTTTTACCCCTCAGGGAGTGTGTTCAAACCCCTCACACTGTAAACTTGCATTTCCCTCCCACTTCTCCTCCTTCCCCAGCCTATTACTAGCACTTTTCCACATTTATGTTAAGCCCCGCCCCCACTCGCGATTAAGCCCCACCCACTTTTAACCCAGATTTCCCCATTTGTCTCTCCACATCAGCACCACATCAGTCCCCTCTAGGGACTCCACAAATCAAAGTTCCCAGGTATGAATACACTTCCTACTGCTATTTAACTCTCACATGCCTCTCTATAGCTTAACCCTTTGAGTGCCAAAGGGGTGCACAACTCATGAGCGCATGTGTTTCTGCTCATATATGTTGCGTGTGTGTGTGTGTGTGTGTGTACATCTCCATTACATATGTGTGTCCATGTGTGCATCTCCAGTGAGTCTGTGTGTGTGCATGTGTTTTGCATGTCTCTGCCGCTCACTGTGTGTATGTGCATACCTCCCAACATTTCACATGGCCAAAGAGGGACACTTTAGTTTTAGGTGATATTGTTGGGGGCGTGGCTGGTGGGCAGGGCATTAGTAAGAATTTTTAGGTTATTTCATGACCTATTACTGACTATTTATGTAACTGAATAAATGATTTAGTTCAAGACCAAAGTATTATATTTGCACAGACTAATGTATAAACACATATACTGAAGTTTATTGCTTTACTGCTGGAGAGCAAAGTAATACACACCACACAGTCAGGGCTGGTGCAAGGATTTTTGCAACCCTAGGCAAAAACTAATTTTGCCACCCATTTCGCTCTGCCCCTTGTGTCCCACCCCTTTATACGCCGCCTACTTATACCCAACCTCTTTTCATGATTGTCCTCTCTCTGCCCCCTGGGCCAGCCTGCCCCTGGTCTGGAGATGCCTGTAAGAGATGCCCCCCACCAGCTCCAACTTGCCCCTTATCATCTCCACTTTGGCCCTATCAGCTCCAACTTGCCCCCCACCAGCTCCACTTTGCCCCCCCATCCACTCCAACTTGCCCCCACCAGCTCCACTTTGCCCCCCATCAGCTCCACTATGCCCCCAGCAGCTCCAACTTGCCCCCACCAGCTCCACTTTTGCCCCCCCTTCAGCTCTACTATGCCCCCTCAGCTCCAACTTGCCCCTATCAGCTCCAACTTACCCCCATCGGCTCCACTTTGCCCCCATGAACTCCAACTTGCCCCCATCAGCTCCACTTTTTCCCAACCAGCTCCACTTTGCCCCCCATCTGCTCCAACTTGCCCCCACCGGCTCCAACTTGCCCCCACCGGCTCCAACTTGCCCCCACCGGCTCCACTTTGCCCCCCATCAGCTCCACTATGCCCCCAGCAGCTCCAAATTGCCACCAACAGCTCCAAATTGCCACCAACAGCTCCAAATTGCCACCAACAGCTCCACTTTGCCCCCCATCCACTCCAACTTGCCCTCATGAGCTCCAACTTGCCCCCACCAGCTCCATTTTGCCCCCCCTTCAGCTCCACTTTGCCCCCCTTCAGCTCCACTTTGACCTCCATCCGCTCCAACTTACCCTCATCAGCTCCAACTTGCCCCCAGCAGCTCCACTATGCCCCCTCAGCTCCAACTTGCCCCTATCAGCTCCAACTTGCCCCCCATCCGCTCCAACTTGCCCCAAGCAGCTCCACTATGCCCCCTAAGATCCAACTTGCCCCCCATCACATACCTGTAGCTCCCGCGCAGTCTTCTCTTCAGTAATGCAGAGCGCGGCGGGAGATCATGACTCCCAGCGCGCTCTGCATTACTAAAGATTCGACCAGATGAGGGAGCGCTGTAGCAACACAGACCTGACTGTGTTGTGGTTCCTGGCGTGGTGTGTGGGCGCAGCTCTTCTCCTCTGCATGCCCATGCCCCCAGTACGTGTGCGCCCTAGGACGGCGCCTACATCGCCTATAGGTGGAGCCGGCCCTGCACACAGTCTGACCTCCTAAAAAGAGGGACAACAGGGTGGGAAAGAGGGACAGAGGGATTTGGCCCTCAAAGAGGGACTGTCCCTCCTAAAGAGGGACACTTGGGATGTATGGTATGTGTCTGCCTGTATGCTGCATATGTCTGTGTTTATCAGTGTGTCTGCATTTCAAACACGTGCGCCCAATGGTCATAACATGACGGGCAACGCCGTCCCACATTGCTAGTCTAAACTATTTAACACTTTACATACCAGGGTGTGTGCAAAGAATCACAAAGCAATCCACCTTATACACGTCTGACATTTAAACAGTTAACCCATTGACTGCCAGAGGGGTACGCAACATCTCTGGCACTCAAAGGGTTAAAATATGTCCCACTCAGTATTTAAAATTAAGAGTCCTGATGCCGTGTGGATGTCCTGGAATCGGGTGATGCCAGTTTTGGGAGATCCTGGAGGCAGCCCTGCCTGTCTAGGGTCTCATCTGTCCCTCAGTACTCTCTCACTGTTGAGCCCTGTTGGCTCTAGCTCAGTGTGCTGTGCATCAATTCCTCTGTTTCACCCCTGTTCTGTGTCCATTGACACTTTGCGCTTATTGTTGAGCTATTCATGATCTGTAGGTTCATTGGTGATCTGGTGAATTTGGGGGCCTGCGCCTGGTCCTTGCCTTTCTTCCCGCCCTAGGGAACTTTATAGTTGGACATCCCAAAGTTACCAGTAACCTGTATTGCACGACAGAGAAAAGAGGATTTTAGTCTTACCTGTTAAATACTTTTCTCTTAGTCCATACAGGTTACTGGTTTCCCACCCTGTCAAGGGACCATGCTTGGCTCTCCTGTGGCAGAACGTGGGAGTCCTTTCGAGTTCATGCTCACAGGAGTCTTCCTTTACCTTCTTACTACCTAATCAATAGTTAGTCTGCAAATCTTACTGGAAGGGGATTGGCTAGCTGCAAGCTAAGGAGAGGAGACAGGCTCCACCTAGCAGTCACTTCTCAGAATTGTTCCTGCCTACTTAAAGGGGCTGATCGCCTACCCAGTAACCTGTAAGGACTAAGAGAAAAGGATTTAACAGGTAAGACTAAAATCCTATTGTTAAATACTACCCCACACACACACACACGTGCCCCATAAGCCGGCAGTGCACTGTGTGTAAGTTGCAAATCCTGGCATAGAGTAATCACAGCTTAGAGTGTTTTTGTAGTAGGACAGTAAAGGGACGGGATGTATGGAGTGGATGGGGCAAGAGGATCACTTTAACTCACTGGACTCTTAAGGATCTGGGTGACCCTCTTCTTCTGTTCCATCATGTTGAAGTCCTGCCTGAGGTCAGGGGACATGTTCCTCTCTCGGAGGTAGCTGGGGTCATTTTCATCGATGCGTTCGAAGTACCGCTCTTTGTGAGGCATGCTGGGAAGGGGAGGGGCTGTGATCACCCCCTGACTGTCACCGGAACTCATCGTTCTACTCTCTGTGGAGCAGGATCTCACCTGGAGAACAGAGAAGGAAGATCCGTGAGCAGCGGGTTTGTTACCAGACCACTGTTACAGTGAAATTAATATATCAGAATGTTTAGTACAGTTAAAGGGACACCAACATACAAATAAATACATTTATTTAAAAAAAAAAAAAAAAAAAAAAAAAAAAAAAAAAAAAAAAAAAAAAAAACCATACTTCCAAGTAACATCTGCATAAAGTAATCATTTTCTGTTAAAAGTTTAGTATTAGGTTTTAGGAATGTATTTAATTAATTTGTCCTATACATATACAGTTTGGTTAGAGGTTTCTGCACAGATAAATGCTGTAAATGTACTGAGATTAGTAGTCACTGCTGATACCCAAGTCCTACCAACAAGGGTTAACAAACCACATCTGAGACCCTATCGACTCTGCTATTATAATGGGAGCCCAGGCACCCTGGAAAAGGCAAGGGAGACCCTAGACCAGAGGTTCTCAGCCCGTTCCCTCAGTGACCACTAACAGGCCAGTAATTAGTACTTTCCCTGCTAGAACACAAGTGTGGTGATCAGAGGCTCAGTCATATTGATTAACCCCTTAATGACAACGGACATACATGTACGTCCAAGATGGATGTCCCTAAAGGACAAATGATGTACATGTACATCCCGGAAATCCGGGTCCCGATGCGGCTGCATGCCATTCGTGGACTCCGGAATCTTTTTGTAAACAAATAAATGTTCCAAGGGCGTTAAGTGACGGCCGCGTGCGTAGCGGCCGGTCACTAAGGGGTTAACTCGCCTGTGCTCTTAAAAGGAGATTCTCAAATCCTGGCCTGTTAGTAGCCACTGAGGGCACGAGCTGAGAACCACTGCCCTAAACTGCACAAGTAAAACTCCTAAAACAAACAGAGAACTGTTACACAGGTTGCATGGAGTACAGGGGATTTAAGTCTGTATAAAGCCACATCATTTTAAGTGCTGCTTTTCCTTTAATGTATCATACAACAGTTACAGAGTAGTTATTACACCATAGAATAATTACAGTGAATGTATTATACCAGAGAATAGTTACATTATACAGCTGGCTACATCTGACTTGATAATCTTTTACAATATATTTTAACCTCTTGGATGCTACGCAGATTTCCAACACTTTACAGAGCACTGTGTTGGGAGACCTTTTCTGTTATTTTCTTTTAAAAAAACATTTTGTTTTCTTCAAAGTCACCATTTATTGTGGGACAAACTTAATTTAGCGAGAGAGTATTAATGAAAGTGTTAACTGTATAGTTTTATAGTAGACTTTTTTTGCCAAAGACATAATAAAGCAATGTGACACCTTTAAACCCTAATGCATAAACATTGCTTCTAGCAAGCAAAATATATGAGAATGTTGCTTAATCCCAGGTAGCATCTTAAAAATAAACTCATAAACGTGCTTTTCTAATGCTGGTATAGAAAGCTGTGCCCCAGTAGCATACCAATCGATTCCTGTAATTAATTTGTGCAGCTTGCAGTGACTGACCTTGTTTAATCAATGAATTTACTGAGACTAGTACCCACGCTCTTCTTTAGTCCTCTGAATGAATGTGTTAAATTAGCTGGATACCGCTCTGGCTCTCCAAGGGTCATCTGTGACAGTTTACAGACAATACTGCGCTATAGCCTCGGTTACCATATCGCTTTTTCAAACAAATAAGGATTCTGAGGCCTAGCGCACGTATATATTGCAGTGGGATACACAAATGATTGATGCCCTGAAAAGGTCAGATTAAGCTGTAGACTTCCTGTAATTTTACAGATATTGGTTTGGAGTGCCACATACTGAAATGTATAAAGAGCCACAACATTTTAACCCCTTGAATGCTTGTCACTCATGATGAAGATGTTTTACTCCAGAATTGGTTCTCTCTTTCCTCATTCGGCCCTTAGTCGTTATTGTCTGCACAAGAGTCAGACCAGAGGTGGCTCTCAGTGGGTGACAGATGGTCTTGCCTCTCCCGTGATCAGACTCTGCTTAAGATTTCATTTTTAGACTGGAGAGGGTGGTCACATGGCAAAGCAAAGATGTGGGATTAAAAGACAAGACGCCTAAAGTGACTGGTGGACACAGCCAGCCACGAATCCCCAAAACACAGACACAGGCAGGCAGAATCGCACATATAGGCAGATCCCCACAGACAGGCCCGATCAGGCAAGCAGACATACAGACACACACAGCCAGAAATCACATTACCTATTAAAATACGTTTTTAGTCCAGAACACAAGCAAAGTTCACAGTTGACTCGGAAAGGGTTAATGGCTGACAGGAAAGTTGCCACTTGCAGGCAGATGGTATCAGAACAATGAAGAGGAAACAGAGAAGAAGGAAAGACATAGGAACTACTATTCTGGGCAGGATTACTGTGTATGGGAACCAGTCAGCCAGGGGGTCCCTTATACTCTCTTCCTCTGCATATGAAGCCCTATTGAAGCACCACAAGGGGGAAGCAATGCATGGCTGTGGTGGCACACAAGGGCACTAGCTTACATGGATTAAACCAAGGATGAACAACCCACAGCCCTCCTGCTAATGTGAGAATACTTATGTTGCTGCACTACGTCTCCCATCATCCTCTGCTCTCCGTTAGATGGGAAGATGCAGACTCTCCATTCTTTGTTGCATGTGACGAACTAGAAAATCCAGTGGAATGAATGGAGGCATAAAAGACACTGGGGTTAAAGTGGAACTTTCACCATATGTAAAGTCCCCTGCAATAATTAGGCAGGTGGCGACTAGCTTAACAATAATTATCTTACCTCTTAGAATTACACTATTATAAAGAAATCTTTAATCTTCCGAGACTGACGGTCAGGTTAGTGCAGTCTGCGCACTTGTGCCGTCAGTCTCTTCCGGTTACCTTGTGGCACACTGCAATGGTTCTCAATGGAGACCGGGTCTGACGGCGCAGACGCGCAGAGCTGATGCCTGGCTTCCGTCTCGGAAGAGTAAGGGATTTCTTTAGAAAGGAGTAATTTGAAGTGGTAAGATAACGATTATTAAGCTAGTCACCACCTGCCTAATTATTGCAGGGTGACTTTACATACGCTAAAAGTTACGCTTTAACCTGAGTGGCAGAGGAGCGGCTAAAACATTATCTGGTACACAAAGGGTTAACTTTCACTACCAGAAGAACAGTTGACTACCAACAAGCTAATTTCCTGAATCACGTAGGGTAAACCATTTAGGTGCCAGTGAGTGAGTATAAGTATTGCTTTGCAATGTGCTGCACATTTCTCTGGCCCTATGTGTTAAAGGGATAGTAATGTTTCATAATAAAGGCAGCTCTAATTAATCATCACAGTATTTGGACTTTGGAGAGTGTTATTTCAATTCTGTCAGAGTTGTAGATCAAGAGTAATTCAATGATAAAGTATCCCCCTCCCGCCCCTTATACTGATGTAACACTGCTCAGCCAGAGCAGAAGGGAGGTGCCCAGGTAGACTGCAGAGAGGGACAATCTTCAATTAAGATAATGGAAAAACCTGAAAAACTTGTCAAGGGGGCAGGGTTTTCATTGTTCTCATAGGAAGAAGATTGCCCCCTTCTGTTATCTGTCTGGTCTATGGACTGCATTCCACATCTGAGAAGAGATGGCTTACACTAGGTAAAAGGGGCGGGAGGGGAAACTTTGCTTGTGAATATAAGACTTATATCGTTCTTCATGTTTTTTTTAATGCCTACAAATTAAAATAAAGATAAAACAAAGTATTACTATCCCTTTAATAGACAAAATTTACTCTGTGAACCATACAGATACATTTCAATAGCAGGTGATGCCAAGGGCATGGTGGACGTGCTGTCATATTGGCACAGATTTGTTCACAGCGTGCTGATGGGTATAACCGTGCGTTACTGGATACATCCAAGGACAAAAGGATTCTGAGTGACGTACACAGATTAAAATGCGTGAATTCTGAAGCGAACCAAATACAACATGGTGGGAAGCGGTGCTCAGACACACTGCAAATTATTTAAATGGGGATTTCAACCCACTGAATGCTAGAGACGTCAACAAAGCATTGCTTCTTATTGCGTTGGAGACCTCACTAGCATTTAAGGCGTTAAAAGGCCCATTTATATTAATTGGAACGACCCGCTCCATGGATCAGTTGTAAGATATACAAACTACACCATAGGGGATGAGCAAAAATCGTCATTGATTTAACCCCTTGAATGCCAGCTTTGCAAACATCTGACACTCAAAGGGTTAAGTGGAATTTTTAACATCCCCCTGAATGTTAAAGACAACAATTTAGAACAGTTTCCCTTTAAATTTCTTCCACCCATGCGTCTCCAATCAGAACGAGGAAGTAATTGTTCAGCTAACAGGGTTATGTGTGTTACATGCACACTCCCCGTCATGGGGAGGTCAATAAGACAGAAAAAATAAATTAGCTTTACATTCAACGTAAACACCCAGGGATAAACAGATTAAGTGTTGTCTTTGGTGTGGTGAGTCATACACCGAACACTGAAGGACACCAACGTTACCCAATACACCGAAACCTCACTGATAACTCACACTTACACTGTATCACTCAAGGCAAAATGGTTAATTAAGCAATACGTTGTACATCCCTCCGTTACCTAGAGGGTTAACTTTAAAGTATCACCAAAAAGAAGTTTGGTCTTGTTATAGTTAAACTAGTGTAAAAGCCCGTGTATATGGGCCAAGGTCTGTGAGAGGTTCACCCTTTGAGTGCCAGAGGGGTACGCAACACATTGATTTGCAATGCGTTGCGTACCCCTCTGGCACTCAAAGGGTTAAAAGGCATTTCCTGATCTGCTTACTGCCATCACTCACGTGATGCACTGTAGAGACTGCCCGAACGCACAGAGTGCTCCCAGCACAGAACTCCCAGCGTTCCGCACAGAATGCTCCCAGCATAGAACTCCCAGCATTCCTCACAGCTCCCAGCACAGAAATCCCAGTATTCCGCACAGAATGCTCCCAGCACAGAACTCCCAGCATTCCTCACAGAGTGCTCCCAGCACAGAACTCCCAGCATTCCGCACAGAATGCTCCCAGCACAGAACTCCCAGCATTCCGCACAGAATGCTCCCAGCACAGAACTCCCAGCATTCCGCACAGAATGCTCCCAGCACAGAACTCCCAGCATTCCGCACAGAATGCTCCCAGCACAGAACTCCCAGCATTCTGAGGGTTCGAGCAGTCTCTACTGTGCATGACGGCTTCTAACAAACATCCTAGTGAGTTATTATATAGGATTAGATGCACAGTCCTTCATGTTTTTAAAGGACCTCAATATTCAGGATTTTACTGATTAACCACTTAAGTACCAGAGATGTGTGAAAAACATTACTTCTCGGTGGGCTGACCAACCATCTGTTCCTTAAGAGGTTAACAGAAATGAGAGAAACTTTTTTGTGGAATGAAGTAAGTGAAAAACAGCCCGTGGGAATTTGCTTTTTCATCTACATCTTCTCAGGGAGTAGATCACACTAAATGTGTAGGGTGCGCATGCGTGGTTCATTGTTTATGTTGTGCGATGACATGCACGTGTGTCTGGTTCAGTGTTTGTGTTGTGTGATGACATACATGTGGTCTGTGCAGTGTTTGTGTTGTGTCATGACGTACACATTTGCCTGGTTCAGTGTTTGTGTTGTGTCATGACGTACACATTTGCCTGGTTCAGCGTTTGTGTTGTGTCATAATGTACCTGTGTGTGCGGTTCAGTGTTTGCGCTGCGTGCGTGCCTGGTTCAGTGTTTGTGTTGTGTGTGTGTGCGCCTGGTTCAGGGTTTGTGTTGTGTGTGTGTGCGCCTGGTTCAGGGTTTGTGTTGTGTGTGTGTGCGCCTGGTTCAGGGTTTGTGTTGTGTGTGTGTGCGCCTGGTTCAGTGTTTGTGTTGTGTGTGTGCGCGCCTGGTTCAGTGTTTGTGTTGTGTGTGTGCGCCTGGTTCAGTGTTTGTGTTGTGTGATGACATATGTGTGCCTGTGAACACTGGAAATAGAGGAATTTAACCTTACAGCATAGAAAGCACAGTCAAATTCTGTGGAAAGGATACGCATCTCTCCTATTCTGTGGAAAGGATACGCATCTCTCCTAATCTGTGGAAAGGATACGCATCTCTCCTAATCTGTGGAAAGGATACGCATCTCTCCTATTCTGTGGAAAGGATAAGCATCTCTCCTAATCTGTGGAAAGGATAAGCATCTCTCCTAATCTGTGGAAAGGATAAGCATCTCTCCTATTCTGTGGAAAGGATACGCATCTCTCCTATTCTGTGGAAAGGATAAGCATCTCTCCTATTCTGTGGAAAGGATAAGCATCTCTCCTATTCTGTGGAAAGGATAAGCATCTCTCCTATTCTGTGGAAAGGATAAGCATCTCTCCTATTCTGTGGAAAGGATAAGCATCTCTCCTATTCTGTGGAAAGGATAAGCATCTCTCCTATTCTGTGGAAAGGATAAGCATCTCTCCTATTCTGTGGAAAGGATAAGCATCTCTCCTATTCTGTGGAAAGGATAAGTATCTCTCCTATTCTGTGGAAAGGATAAGTATCTCTCCTATTCTGTGGAAAGGATAAGCATCTCTCCTATTCTGTGGAAAGGATAAGCATCTCTCCTATTCTGCAGACATTCCTGCAGGAAGTAAATTATACTTTTTGCCACTCTTCCTGATTAACCCTTCGAGTGCACTCTCAACGGTTAAGACACTATTTTGTTATAAGGAAAACACCAGAGATACAAAGGAGAGGGGACATAACAGGGATGTTAGTACTTAAAAACAACCCCACCCCCCATTCAACAGCGCTAACCACCACTTACTGTAATCTGGGCACAATTCATAAGTGCCACTATTATTGTCAGGAAACAGTCGGTGGAAGGTGCAGGACAGTTTTAAGAACTGCTGACATCCCCAGTGGAATTGTGAATGGAGGCTTTCAAATAAAAGTTAACATTTAGGATTATCTAACTGCGGCCTTCCTTTTCCTTCCTCTCCATTTCTAAGAAAAGCAGCCATGTGTATGTGTAATACACGCACAAGCTTACCGCTCTGTGCATCCAACCACAGGAATAAACTGGTTCATTCCCATAACACTGTGACTGCTGGGAACCCAAGGTGAGGCCCCCTGCAGGTATGCCCATGCATTACACATTTCCCTGGGGAGCAGTTTGGGGTACTGACTCCATGGACTTGATATCCAGGAATATTGAAGTTGAGGGGAACAGTCAATAGAGTCACGAGCATTTAAATGCATAGGTGCACACGCCATTAGCCAGGGACCCTCATCTTGGGCTACCTCCAACAGTGCTAGTTTTATAGAAAGAAACCAATTTAATCATGTGGTCAGACGATTAGAGAGGGGTGCTGCTGTGCTGATTGTTCATGTTCATTTAAAGAGCATGTAACTCTTTACTTGCATATAGGAGGGGGTTTAAAGGGATAGTAATACTTGATAATTACTAATCCCTATATTAAAGTCATATTAAAAATAAATGTATTGCCCCCAGTGTCATCTCTCAAACCTTTATGGTTTGAGAGATGATCGTTCCTAAAGTTCCCCTCTCCCTCAACCTTCCCTGTGGTTTTAAACGTTCACCAAAAGTTGCTTTAAATGTATAGTAATGTTTAAATGTAAGTTTATGTAATAATGTAGGCATTAAAAAAAATAAGTAGAACGATGCAAGTCTTATCTCTCAAACCATTACGATTTGAGAGATATAACTGACTAAAGATACCCCCCTCCAGGCTGTTTCAGCGCTCTATGGGACAGCAGCAGATTCCGGTCATTTGACCGGACGGTGGCTCTTCAGCAGAGATGAAATCGCACTATTTAGAAATAAATACTTCATTGGAACGGTCTACAAAGTGTGCCTGCAAACCAGACACTTTGCAGACCGTTCCAATGAATTATTTCTTAATAACGTGATTTTGTCTCTGCTGAAGAGAGCCGGCTGGTCCTGAGACTGGAATATCCTGCTGTCCACTAGATGGCAGACTTGTCTGAAACAGCCTAGAGGGGGGGGAACTTTAGCAAGTTATATCTCTCAAATCATAAATGTTTGAGCAATAAGACTTACATCGTTGTACTTCTTTTTTTAATGCCTACAATATTAAATAAACTTAAATTTAAACGTTACTATCCCTTTAAGAGATGGTGTCCATTTAATACCTTGAGAACCATACAGATGAGAAACTTATTGATGAGCAATGCGTTATAGTCCCCAAGGAATTAACCCTTTGAATGCCAGAAGAGGCGGCAACGCATTGCAAACCCTTTGAATGGCAGAGAGGTATCCAAAGCATCGCGTTGCAAATCGTTGGATTCCACTCTGGCACTCACTGGGTTAAAGAGTCAATTTAAAGAAAACAAAACCAGATCAGATGCACTTATTATCTAGGACAGGATTTAGGTCACGTAGCCAGTGTCACATGCAGCAAGACCTGGGTGGCTCCCCAATGACCCTTCTATCCCTGCGGCATGCGATAACGTGATGGTTGATTCGGTTTCTATGGCAAACAGGAGGAAAATAACACGAATATTCTCCTGGCGAGATCCGACAAGAAACAGATATTTCTTTGTGAAAAAGAAAAGAAGAGGAAAAAAAAAAAAAGCAGTGCTTCTGTACCAGTCACTGGGACAAGCCATGAAGTCATGTTCCAGCGATGCTGCGAGGGGTAAGCATTTCCTAGCAAGAACCTTAAAGGGATAGTAATACATCCATCAAATGAACTTTAGTTCTGTAGTTATTAACAAAATAAATTAATTGTGCCAGTCCGATCTCTCAGACCTCTATGGTTTGAGAGATATAAGCTGACAAAGTTCTCCCTTCCCTCCCCGTGCGCTGATGTCAGCATTCTATCTTACAGGAGGAGATACCGGTCCGCAGACTGTCCTGCGGCTCTTCACGCTAGTTAGAAGGAAGTATTTCATTTGAACGGTAAACAACGTGTGCCTGGTTTGCAATCACACACACTGTAGACCATTCAAATGCAGTATTTCTAACTAGTACGATTTCAGCTCTGCTGAAGAGCCACAGGACAGACTGTGGACCAGGATCTCCTTCTCGAAGACAGACAGCTGACATCAGTTGAAGGGGAAACTGTAAGCTTGTATCTCTCAAATCATAGAGGTCTGAGAGATCAGGCTGGGCTCAATAAATTTATTTTTTACTATCTACATAATTAAATTTAATTTAATCCACGTATTACTATCCCTTTAACTTCACTGTGTTGAAAACACTGTGCCACATGCACAAAGAAAAAGGAGAGCAAATCTAGAGCACGCCAACTGCATGACTGGGGACAAATAGAAATTCTCCATTAGTTCTATTGGTTTAAAGGGGAACTATCACCCCTATACAAGTTTGGTTCATAATGATCTTCATATAGCGATAAGCTGTAATAGTACTTTTATTTTCTTATACAAAGTGTGTTTTGGAGAAATCTAAAGATTTAAAAAGGAGGCGGAGCCTTTCTGCCGGACAGAGTACAGGTACAACTCTGAACCGCAGTCTGTCAAATCTTCCTCTGCTCCCCTTCCCACGTAGCGCCTTGTTCCAACCTCCTCCGATGATGGAGGATTTCTCCACGTAAGCTCAAGCCAATGAGAGGGCTCCAGCTTACATGGAGAAATACTTTGTCATTGGAGGCGGCTGGAACAAGGCGCTACGTGGGGAGGGGAACAGAAGAAGATTGACACGCTGTGGGGCAGAGTTGTACCCACACGCTGTCTGGAAGTAAGAGGCTCCATTTTACATTTTTCAGTTTCGCCAAAGCACGCATTGTATAAGAAAATAAAAGTACCATTACAGCTTATCGCTATATGAAGATCATTATCAACCAAACTTGTATAGGGGTGATAATTCCACTTTAACCCTTTGAGCGCCAGAGGGGTACGCAACGCATTGCTTTGCGTACGCCTCTGGCACTCAAAGTGTTAAATGGCACTTTTAACAGCTTGAATACTAGTGATCACCAATGCATTGCAGAGGGTTCAAGTGATTAAACTGGAACTACCACCCAATGTTTACCTTAACTAAGTCCCCATCTGGCGACTAGCTGCTTAGTAGCGTTAGTCGCCAGAATAATTATCTTATTTCTGCTCTCTTCCACGGCTGACAGAGAGGACGGAGCGCGGACATCTTGCCATTGTGATGTCCGCGGGCCTGCACTGTCAGTCCCAGCCAGGTCTAGGAAGCGTTGCTAGGAGCCATTTGGCTCCAGCTGGGACTGACAGCGCAGGCGCGCGGATGTCACAATGGGAAGATGTCCGCACTCCGTCCTGCCTGTCAGCCATAGAAGAGAGGAGAAATCTATTCTAAGGTAATTATTCTGGTGACTAGCGCTACTAAGCAGCTAGTCCCCAGATGGGGACTTAGCAAAGGTAAACATTGTGTGGGGTGGTAGTTCCCCTTTAAAAGCTTCATTTAAATTAATGGGGATTTGTATTTGTCGCATTTCCTATATAATAATTCGCTAGGATGTTTGTCAGAAGCCGTCCTGTACAGTAGAGACTGCGTGCGTTCAGGCAATCTCTACTGCGCATGATTGTATCGTATGAGTGAGGAGACGCAAGACTGCATTGCGTGGAGCAATGACATGGCGGCTGCTTAACCCTTTGATTGCCAGAGGGTTACGCAATGCATTGCAAAGCAATACGTTGCGTACCCCTCTAGTACTCAAAGGGTTAACATTACCCGGACCTTGACCCGTGTACATGGGCTTTTACGCTAGTTGTGTACAATTTGCTACCAAATTGCTTCAGATCTCCTTGGTAAATTAGCCTCCCAGTATCTTCACTTTTGGGCATAGATGGTTTAATCCTTTGGGTGCCAAAGGGGTACGCAATGCATTGCAAAGCACTCAAAAGGTTAACCTTTTTTTTTCCCCCAAAGACATCACCCCTTGGTGCCTAAATTGTACAGAATCTAATTCCTTCAAGAAGCTAGTAAAAATGTAAAGGTAAAGTATAGGAAACAAATCCTTATTATGCAGCTGCTGATTATGCTGTGAAAAAGGAGGTTGGCTCACTTTAATATGGGTTAAACCCTTTGTGTACCAGTGGGATACACAACACATTCGTCTGCAATGTATTACACAACCTTCTGGTACTCAAAAGTTTAACATATTTCATAACAAAAGGATCTGCAATTCTACAGCGATAAAAAATGAAATTATCTTTCCTTGCAACTGATCATTGCTGTCTTCCTGGCAGTGGAGAGGTTAAGTACACGGGGCCAGCAGCTGAGGTTATAGAATGACAGCCCAGGTTTTTCTAAAGGGATTTTGGAGGCTGACATCACGTCCATAAGATTACATAACTACCTGGCAAGAAAATCCAGACACAGACAGACTGCTCTTATCATCCCCCAGTACATGCGAGAGAGGAACCAGACTCGCACACAGGGGGCACAATCCTGCGGCCTGGAACGCCGTAACACGGAACAGAGGTTCAATGTCAACCTCAGCCATCAGGGGAAAGCTCTAAAAGTGCAAGTGGCTCCTAGAACAAAACCGAGGCAGGAACAGCAGCATGTCAAAGGAAGAAAATAAAATCACATAAATTAGATTTATATCTAAAAATCTCTATAGCATACCTCCCGATTGTTCCTCTTTAGGAGTTATTAGGATGTCCCATTCCTCCTGTGTCCTCTTTAGGAAACATTAGGGGTCCATACCACCCAAGTGTCCCTCTAAGATATATTAAGGGTCCTCCATACCTCCCAAGTGTCCCTCTTTAGGAGATATTAGGGATCCATACCTCCCAAGTGTCCCTCTTTAGAAGATATTAGGGGTCCATACCTCCCAAGTCTACCCTCTTTAGGAGATATTAGGGGGTCCATACCTCCCAAGTGTCCCTCTTTAGGAGATATTAGGGGTCCATACCTCCCAATCGTCCCTCTTTAGGAGATATTAGGGGTCCGTACCTCACAAGTGTCCCTCTTTAGGAGATATTAGGGGTCCATACCTCCCAAGTGTCCCTCTTTAGAAGATATTAGGGGTCCATACCTCCCAAGTCTACCCTCTTTAGGAGATATTAGGGGGTCCATACCTCCCAAGTGTCCCTCTTTAGGAGATATTAGGGGTCCATACCTCCCAATCGTCCCTCTTTAGGAGATATTAGGGGTCCGTACCTCACAAGTGTCCCTCTTTAGGAGATATTAGGGGTCCATACCTCCCAAGTGTCCCTCTTTAGGAGATATTAGGAGTCCATAGTCCTACCAAGCGTGTCCCTGTTTAGGAGATATTAGGGACCCGTACCTCCCAAGTGTCCCTCTTTAGGAGATATTATGGGTGATAGTTTTGCAAGCAAGGGAAGATACTTTGCTCTCAAATTCCCCTTCTCTGGTGGTGTCAGCTGCTATAACCCCACCACCCAGGCCACGCTTCTCCATTAAATTTCATTCAGTGACCTTGTCTGGGATATCAATGGGAGGCTCAGAACGATAAGTAGTAGGAGGTGAATCAGAACATAATTAAATGACCATCAAAAAAAAAAAAAAAAAAAAAAAAAAAAAAAATCAGACGAGTGAAAATATCAAAAGCTATCGTGACATTTTTAAAGATTGTGAGGCGACTAGAAAATGTCAAGGATAAGCTCCCTTACACTATATTAAGATCCCCACCCCACAAGTAGTATGCACTGTCCCTTTAAAGAAGTAGGTTACAAAATAGTGCTTGCGCCGAAAAAAATAGGAGCAGAAAGTATTTCACTGGGAAAGGTCTTATGTTACCCGCTAACAGATGCCTTTAGGGGGCACGGGTTCCAATACAGTGACTATCCTCAGCTACCGTACCCAGCAGTAGCTAACAGACTTCCGCGCTTAGGGGCTTACAGCTGTATGAACTGAAATATGCCCAAGTAATTTCCAAGGGACAGGTGTCTTTATCAGATTATAGATTGACACTAATTAGCAACAGACTAAAACAGATCAAACGCAAACTGTTATACGGTGCACTCCCAGCTAAGAAAGTCTCCTCCACACACACACAAAACCGCATGGGAGAGCGTGAGCTGAGCGTACTATGACTCTTCATAGTAAGTTATAGAAGCAGCACCACCAGGTGACAACAAAAGGTAACTGCAGTCTCCTTCATACAGTGATCTCTATTCAAGCCTGCCTCTGGATCACACCTCCTCACACCAACCAATGGGCTTGAATGGACTGTAAGGGCCCCTAGCTGCTATCAGATTGAACCAAGTAGCTGAAGACTGAAAATAGAAATAATTGGCTGATGCTTGAAGGGCACCTACCAGGGAAAATTCTTCCGACGACGACATTAAAGGGACAGTAATGTCCCATAAAAAAACGCTTAGAGTTTTGTAAAGATTAAAAAATAAGCTAAATGCCACTAATCCTATCTCTCAAACCGCTATGGTTTGAGAGCTACCCTCCGCTAAAGTTCCTCTTCTCCCGATGTCAGCTGTAAAGCTGACTGAAAGAGATCCGTGTTGGCCGACATGAGGAGGCTCTCCAGCAGAGCCGCAATAGCGGGCACACTTTGTAGACCGTTCCAAAGAAGAATTTCTTTTAAAATAGCGCTACTGCGGCTCCGGACCAGGAACTCCTGCTGTCGGCTTACAGCTGACGTCAGGAGAAGAGGAGGGAGAGGGGAACTTTAATGGAGGATATCTCTCAAACCATAGCGGTTTGAGAGACAGGATTTGTGTCTTATCGTTTATTTTTTTAACCTCTATAAAACACTAAACATTCTTTATGGGACAATACTGTCTCTTTATGGTATAGTTCTCCTTTAAGGACAGAAGGGTGCAATGCACACCACTCTGGTTCTTACAGGGTTAAACAACACACCCCTTCGCACAAAAAAAAAAAAAAGTACTGCTCCTTTAACCACTTAGAGACACGATGTGCCAGGAATGTCATGCCGATTCTGGCACTTAAGGACTGGTGATGGTCCTGGCACATCATGGAATTCTGGGATGGCAGCGCGGCTGCATGACGCTCTGCCATCCCACAATTCATTGAGAAAAAAAAGGGTGAGGGGCCCTCTGTGGTCCTTAAATAAATGAAGCCTTCCTCCCGTGGGACCAGATTCCTGCCAAGTGTGAGGCTATGGGAGGAAAGTCCTCCTCGGAGATGCAAGCTCCAGGAAAGTGCTGGTTTACATAAGGCTGAGCAGTGCTGTATGTGGATAATGGACTGGTGGGAATTCTGTAATGGACACACATACAGGAAGTCCCGCCCCTAGCACTCACCAGTGGAGGCACTTTAACCCAAGGAGTGCTGGAGGATGTGCAACGCATTACAGAGTATCCGTCCAGAATAAATAGGGTTTATTTTATCTTTTTAATACGTAGCTCTATATTTCATTACTTACAGTACAGTAGTTCAAACGCTCTTCAAGCTGAAAGGATTCCCCCCTCCTGCCCATTTCCCTGTGTCACTGATCCTCTCAGTCTGCTCCGGATGGGACATGGCGAGGGACAATCTTCAGTAAGCAAAAGGAAAATCCTGTCCTCCTTCATCAACAGGGGGCAGTGTTTTCCTTATACTTACTGAATGAAGACTGTCCCACGCTGCATCTGTCTGGTCCCATGACTGGATCACAGATTCAGTGGGAGGTGGCCAGAAGGGGCAGGAAGGCAGAGAAGGGGATCCTTTAGTCTTGAATAGTGTTTGAACTACAAAACTAAGTAATTACATATATCGCTATATGTCAAAAAATATAAAGAAAACTCTGAGCTGTACTTTAAAAAAGCTGAACTTTCACATAGTTTAAAGTCGCCCTTAAATTAAACATACGGCGACTAGCTTCATAATACTTCTATTATCTCTCAGTAGTGCCAGATTCTAAAGTAAATCCTTAATCTTCGGAACTGATGGCCAGGTTAGTGCTGTCTGCGCAGTCAGTCCCTTCCGGTGCCTTATGGCACAGTGCAATGCCTCTGAGCGGAGACTGGGACTGACAGCACAGGCGTGCAGATGTCTCTAAGACAAGATGTCTGCGCTGGTGCCTGGCTTCCGGTCTCCTAAGATTAAGGACTACTTCAGAATCTGGCACATCTGAGAGATAATAGAAGTATTATGAAGCTAGTCGTCATATGTTTATACTTTATACTAAGTGAGAGTTCTGCTTTAATAGAAGCATTACTATCCCTTTAACTCTTAGAACGCTAGAAGTTGCCAACACACTGAGAAGAAATATATTAAAGACCTCTCGTGTTGAATAGCTTAAAAGCTTCATTTATATCAGTGGGTGTGTTTATGTGTTCCCTATGACACAGACGGTTTGCCCCTATATATATATTATACACACGCTGTTTTTATACAATCGCACCATTTATGAACTGATTCATTCACCTCTGGGCATATCAGAACACTGAAGTAATTCCCAGGGACCTCATGTTTTATCCTTCAGCCTTCAAAGGGCGTGTCCTCCCACTAGGATGCGGTTCTGACCAATCGGAGACCTGTCAGAGCGTTCACAGTGACAGGGTTATGGAGAGGACATCCTGAATCCATTTGGAAGTCAGACTCCGCCAGAGAAAATAACAGTCTATCGCTGGCAAAAAGCGAAATGTCAGAATATTTCTTTTCAGTATTAGAAACATCTGGAGAATCATAAGTATGCTGTTTACTGGGAAAGACCCTTAAAGGGATAGTAATGTTTCACAAAAACAGCAGCTCCAACTAATCTTCATAGTATTTGGGCCATGGAGAGTGTTATTTCACTACTGTCAGTGTTGTAGTTCAAGAGTAATTGAGTGATAAAGTATCCCCCTCCCACCCCTTTTACCTAGTGTAACACTGCTCACCTCAGATGTAGAATCTGGTTGCTTGACCAGACAGATCACAGCAAGGAACAATCTTCTTACTGTGAGAACAATGAAATCCCTGCCCCCCCTTGACAAGTTTTTCCCTTACGTTAATTGAAGATTGTCCCTCTCTGTGACCCATCTGGACCAGTCTTGCTGCTCTGAGGTGAGCAGTGTTACATCAGTAAAAGGGGCAGGAGGGGGATACTTTATCATTCAATTACTCTTGAACTACAACTCTGACAGTATTGAAATAACACTCTCCATGGTCCAAATACTATGATGATTAATTGGAGCTTTTATTGTGAAACATTACTATCCCTTTAAAGGGACCCTAGCAACTAAAGAAACAATAGTGGGATTCTAAAAAGAGCTTTAAAAATCACCTGTATATTCTGTATTGGTATAATCTATACATTTAAAAAAAAAAAAAAAAAAAGTCTAATGAAGGCATGCCGTCCAGGCACTTCCTGTCTAAGTCCTACATCAGTGCTTTCCAACGGTGGTGCAGAAACAGGACAGGCTTTCAGACTTTCCCTGCTTCATCACAGACAAGTAATCAATGTCAGCCATTGTAATGGATACACCTGTGCTTAAATAGAGAAATTCTTAACCCTTTGAGTGCCAGAGGGGTACACAAGGCATTGTAATATGTTGTGTACCCCTCTGGCACTCACATGGTTAAAACATGACCTGCTGGTGTGCCCATAAGACCGGCGTTAGGAAGCATTGCCCTGTATTATGTCCCTTACTTCAGACACCACTTATCTTATCTCAGTAGTTTACAAACATTATTTCCGAGACACCTATCCAGCTTCCTTAACAACTTAACCCCCTAAGAACTGGCCAATCGCATCCCTGGCCGGCACTTAAGGACCACGGACCATTTTTTTTTTTTCCAGTATCCAGTTCAGAGCTCCCTGAACGGCGTGTAGCCGCGCAGGGAGCCGCAAATTCCATGACGGTCCTGGCACGTCATGGGTCCTTAACGTTCCCACACCCATGACCATCAAGGGTCCTTAAGGGGTTAAGGACAGGGGGTATGTGCAAGTCGTTAGGGGTTAAAGGAGAAAAGGCTGGCACTCACAGGACTTCACATATAAATACAGATAAAAGATTTGGGGCTGGATTCTATTGCAGGAGATAAATGTTACCACCCGTTTTATCAAACATTTTCCTATTGAAGTCCATGGGAAAACCTGGAGATAAAAGCAGAGATAAAATTATCACCTGTAATAGAATCCAGCCCCTGGACTCATAGGGACTGATAAGTCGATCTATATGAATGTTTTTTATGACTATTATTATGTGAAGACTGAGTGCCTGCCTTCTACTACAGTATATTTGTCATGCAAGGTATTAAAGGTACAAGTGTCAGTCTGCAACATCTCTCTGGCACATCAAGGGATAATAGAACACTCATCCCTCGGTTTCTAGAAAGGTCAAAACATTGTTCTGCAAAGCATTAGAATATGCTAGCATCCAAAAGGGTTAATTTCTATTTGAAGCCATAACTATGCTAGCATCCAGTAGAGATGGAGTTATGTAGGGTTATCTACATTAACCCTTTCAACGTAGACTAGAGAGGCAGGGAGTATTTGAGCCATGGAGAGTGTTATTTCAATTCTGTCAGAGTTGTAGTACAAGAGTAATTGAATGATAAAGTATCCCTCTCCCGTCCCTTTTACCTAGTATATGCCTCCTCCCCTCAGATGTGGAATCTGGTCTCTTTACTGGACAGGTCACAACAAGGGACAATCTTCTTACTGTGATCTTAAGGAAAACACTGCCCCCCCTTGACAGGTTTTTCCTTATGATTACTGAAGATTGTCCCTCTCTGTGATCCATCTGGACAGTCTTGCTGCTCTGAGGTGAGCAGTGTTACATCAGTAAAAGGGGAGGGAGGGGGATACTTTATCATTCAGTTACTCTTGTACTACAGATCTCTGACAGAACGTTCATCATATGAAATAGTACTGATGTGTGATGCACCTGTGTTTCAAAATGTGCTACTTACAGTGTAATATGTTGAAGTTTACCCCTCCCGCCCCTTTCCCCAACACAAGTACTTTTGTCCCAGATCCGACAGTGGATCACAGAGAGGGAAACTCTTCAGTCAGTATTAGGAAAAAACCTGACCTCCTTCGAGAAGGAAGACAGGGTTTTCCTTATACTAAACGAGGGAGGGGGAACTTTGCCTACGGTTATCTCTCAAACCATAAAGGTTTGAGAGATGAACCTGGGGGCTATTAACTTATTTTACAAATATTTACAATATGGGAGATAGTAATAATAAAATATTACTATCCCTTTAAGAAAGGCTGATTTTTTTTTTTTTTTTTTTTTTTTTTTTTTTTAAATCTTAGGCCCATTAACAGACAATAAAACACTATCACTTCTGAGACACCTATGAAGATTGCTGTTGTAATGGGAGCCCACAGAGCAGTGTCGGGATACATCAACAGTGAATGTTTTTAATATATCCCTTCTTGATCACAGGTAGTTAATCAGTAACTCAGTGATTGTGATTAATCTACCTGTATTTAAAGGGATAGTAATGTTACGATTAGAACGCTGCTGCAATCTGTCCTCGTATTATATACAGCGGCTCAATGAGGTTACCAATGCTCAATTCGCTCTACATTGCTTGAAATTGTATTATACATTATCCACCTCATGCCCCTTATACGTACTTCTCCCTTCACGCCTGGAAGCGGATGGCGACGTGGGACAAACTTCCTTCAGTATATTGAAAACGCTACCCTCCTTCATCAAGACGGGCAGGGTTTTCCATATACCGAATAACTGCACTTTGTTTCCGTAGCCTTGTCCTGTCAAGTGACCGGACTTGAAATCTATGGGGAGGTGGCCTGGCAGTCTGAAAAGGGGTGTGAGGGGGATAAGTTATAATGTAAATTCAAGCACTGTAGGGCGAAATGACCACTAGTAACGTCACTGAGCAGTTGTATATAATACAAGGACGGACCGCAGTGTTGTTCTCATAGTAATGTTACTATCCCTTTAAGCAGCATGATCAGGAAAACCTGACCTGTTGGTGTTCCCCCTGAGGACTGGAGAATCGCTGCCCCAGAGCCTATTGTTAGACTAGATTTTCAGCTTCAGAAACAGTTTTTATTTTCTTTGAGAAGCTACAATGGTGTATAGAGTACGGACTTAAATGTGCATAATGAGCGATTACTTTTAGTTGTCAGTATATGTTTAAGTGTGTATGACCTCAGATCATGTTGTTTTTATTGTTCTTTTGACAAGATAAATGTTGTAAAGGTAAGAGATCCACTATTAAGTAGGGTTTAACTGCCTTAACCCCTTAAGGACCAGCGGTTCAGGGAAGTTACCTTCCCTTAAGGACCGCTTTGATCCTTGCCGACGCGCCAGTACACGTGACCTGTTACACATACCGGAGCACCGCTTTGAGGCCTAAGAGAGATCTCTCCGGTCTTGGAGCAATCAATTTTAGGCCATGTTTTTACTTACAGCGTATCCCGATAGAGTGCTGTAAGTAAAAAGTACGTGACGTGCTATGACCGTCACCGGTCCTTAAGGCTGTAAGGACCGTGATGGTCATAGTACGTCACGTAGTCCTTAAGGGGTTAAAGGGATAGTAATGTTTCATAATAAAAGTAGCTCCAATTAATCTTCATAGTATTTGGGCCATGGAGAGTGTTATTTCAATACTGTCAGAGTTGTAGTTCAGGAGTAACTGAATGATAAAGTATCCTCTCCCTCCCCTTTTACTGATGTAACACTGCTCACCTCAGAGCAGCAAGACTGTCCAGATGGATCACAGAGAGGGACAATCTTCAATTAAGGTAAGGAAAAACCTGTCAAAGGGGGGCAGGGTTTTCATTGTTCTCACAGTAAGAAGATTGACCCTTGATGTGAGCTGTCTGGTCTATGGACTGGATTCCACGTCAGAGTGGGGCTTACACTAGGTAAAAGGGGCGGGAGGGGGATAATTTATCATTCAATTACCCTTGAACTACAACTCTGACGGTATTGAAATAACACTCTCTATGGCTCAAATACTATGAAGATGAATTGGAGCTGCTGTTTTTGTGAAACATTACTATAATTTTAACCCTTTGAATGTCTAGTAGAGATGGGGTTAAGTAGAGTTGAACTGTTTACTGTTGAACCACACCTCTGTAGCACTCAAAGGGTTAAAAAACTTGCCTGCAATCAGTAGTCAGGTGTTAGCCCCTTTGGGGCAATAATCTGCGGCCTTAGCTGCCACTTCCCCACCGAGCAGTGCTCCTACTTGGCAGGCAGAGGAGGAATCCTACACTAGGCCGCGGACCTCTTGGAAGGACACGGCCAGGAAATAATTATGGTCAGGACTGCGGTACTAGGAAAGCAGAATTAGGCTAATATTGTAAAGTACGGCTTAAGGAGCGGTCAGGAAGATTAAAATCTAATAACATGACTATCCAGGAGCCGCTTCAGAGGATCTATAGAAGGAGAAACCCACAGACTTCTCCCGGACCTGCAATTCTTAGCAATGAAGAAGCAGCCAATTGGGGCCATTCAGGAAAGTGAAGAGAAGGAATTAAGGTGCAAACCAATTTCACTATCGAATGGGTATATTCACAATCATTTACATGGGGCTAGAAAGGTTTCACTTTACAGTGAACTGGGAATTTCTCTTGCACTTAAGGATTTACAGGAACACCAACATCCTATCTGTGTGTAGTGCAAGAGTAATTGAATGATAAAGTATCCCCCTCCTGCCCCTTTTACCTAGTGTAACACTGCTCACCTCAGATGTGGAATCTGGTCCTGGGACCGGACAGTTCACAGCAAGGGACAATTTTCTTACTGTGATCATAAGGAAAACCCTGCCCTCTTGACAGGTTTTTCCCTTATACTCACTGAAGATTGTTCCTCTCTGCAATCCATCCGGACAGTCTTGCTGCTCTGAGGTGAGCAGTGTTACATCAGTAAAAGGGGCGGGAGGGGGATACTTTATCATTCAATTACTCTTGAACTACAACTCTGACAGTATTGAAATAACACTCTCCATGGACTAAATACTCTGAAGATTAATTGGAGCTGCTTTTATTGTGAAACATTACTATCCCTTTAAATATCATGTATGTCACGTAAAAATTATATGTATGTTACATCCCTAAAATAGAATCTTAAACTTGCTTTTTATTACATATGTAAATTGCCCTATATAGAGATCATTTATTTAACTGTTTGAGTGATAGAGGGGTGTGCAATGCTCTGGCACTCAAAGGGTTAATGTTTGTATTGAGAGAGGAGCGCTAATGTTAATGTGATTACTGTGCGCTGCTCTTGTACTCTTATCTTGGCCCATTCACAGATAATCCTGTAGAATCAAAGGTAGCTGTGAAAAAGGCAGGGAAGTCTGCTCCCTCAGGAGAGGAGACTACAAGTTACGAGGGGCATTTTACTTGATCTCTCAGGTTTGTGATACACAAGGTAGGGCGACGCACACACACCTCAAAAATCCCACACCACACACAAGTGTGCAACACTCACACCACACTAATATAGCACATACACACCACAAACCCAACACATACACACAAACACAGGGTTAATCATCATCGCTTGGGAGGAAAATCCCAGGAGATTGCACTATCCATTAAGAAGACGGATTTGTTTAACCAGACATATCTGCTGAGTTTTGTGATGGTTCCATTTACTTACACTGGGTTTGTATAGATTAACATCAGCTTGGTCTTGTTTAATTGAAGCCCTTTATCTACAGCTCCCAAGTGAATGACACCCTTATTGCAGATAAAGGAAAAAACAACATTGCAGTGAAAATAACAGCTAGTTTCACTTCAGAGATGACAGATATGAGCAATGACTTCTCCCCCAGGAAGGACACTAAAGGTACTGCGCTCTCCTCACCAGTAAAATCTAATGTCACACTCAGGGCCAGTTTTGGGTGGGTCCCAAGGGTGCAGATCACCTGGTCAACTCTATCCCAGTGCCGGTTGGGAATATCAGATAAATCTCTGTGTATATTCATAGAAAGGGAGATTTTAATTTTTTGTTTTCTTGTGAAACAAAGACCCTCACCTCTTGCAAATTATTTCACACCTGGCCCCAAAAACCCTAGACCCGGTCCTGGTCACAACACCTCCCCATCTAATGCTCCCTGTTTAACCCCTTAAGGGCCAGCAGACCAGGGAAGTTACCTTCCCTTAAGGATCGCTTTGATCATTTTTTGCTTTGATCATTGCCGTTGCCCAGGTACACGTGACCTGTTACGTGTAATGTCGAGCCACTTTGGGGCCTAAGAGAGACTGTTCCAGTCCTGGAGAGATCAATTTTAGACCCCAATTTTACTTACAACACTCCCAGTAGAGTTCTGTAAGTAAAAACTATGTGACGTGTTATAACCGTCACTGGTCCTGTAGTGTATAAGGACTGTGACGGTCATAGCACGTCATCTGGTCCTTAAGGGGTTAAATGGATAGCAATGTCTCATATAAAAATAGTTTGCCGAGTCTTCTTTATAATAAAAGTAACAGATTGCACTATGTGTAAGAGCTTACTTGTGTGTAGTTCAAAAGTTATCAAGCGACATAGATCCGCCGCCCGCCCCTTATGGCCACGTCATGCAGAAGCTGCAGTCTGGTGAGGACGGCTGCATCGAGGGACACACTTCAGTAAGCAAAGGGATATCCTGCTCTCGCTACATCCGTCCAGTCCCACAACCAGATTTCAGATCCAATGGGAGGTGGCCAGAAGGGGTGGGGCCATCTACCGCTTAATAACGTTTGAACTACACATAGCGCAATCTGTTACTTTTAAAATGAAGAAAACAAGGCAAACTACTTTATAAGAGACATTACTATACCTTTAACACAACTGTTCTTTTTTATCAACCCCCCCCCCCCCATTTAATGCCTCCCCAACCAACGAACAAGAACCACTGTTTCCTCCCCTGCCCCATCTAACACACAGGCACTACTCTTACCTCCTATATTAGACACAGGTACCTCCCCCACCACCACACACTTACACCATCTAACACACAGGCACTACTCTTACCTCCCACATTATACATAGATACCCCCCACACACACACAGCTACACCATCTAATACACAGGCACTACTCTTACCTCCCACATTATACATAGATACCCCCCCCACACACACAGCTACACCATCTAACACACAGGCACTACTCTTACCTCCCACATTATACATAGATACCCCCCACACACACACAGCTACACCATCTAATACACAGGCACTACTCTTACCTCCCACATTATACATAGATACCCCCCACACACACACAGCTACACCATCTAACACACAGGCACTACTCTTACCTCCCACATTATACATAGATACCCCCCACACACACACAGCTACACCATCTAATACACAGGCACTACTCTTACCTCCCACATTATACATAGATACCCCCCACACACAGCTACACCATCTAATACACAGGCACTAATCTTACCTCCCACATTATACATAGATACCCCCCACACACACACAGCTACACCATCTAATACACAGGCACTAATCTTACCTCCCACATTATACATAGATACCCCCCACACACAGCTACACCATCTAATACACAGGCACTAATCTTACCTCCCACATTATACATAGATACCCCCCCACACATACACAGCTACACCATCGAACATACAGGCTCCGCTCTCTCCCCATTTACTCTTTCTGTAAGACCTCAGGACTCCATTAGCAGAGCAGGCTTGATAAGTTTATCTGAAGTTATAATGCCATACTGACTGTGAACGTTCGGAAGAGGCGAGTACTAGTGTCTCAATTTAACCTCCTTAGATTTGTCACCTATTACAAGCTTGCACAAACAAAAGCAAACTGTACAGTACACTGCCACTGATTGTAACACATGCGTTAAAGAAGTTTAGGTTCAGATTTTAGGGATCCAGATAAATCATATATTCCAAAATAGCCTCTATAAACCTATTTGTTTATCACCCCATTTCATTGTTGTTAGCGTTCCTTAAAGGGATAGTAATACTTCGTTTTAACTTTATTTTATTTTGTAGGCATTAAAAAAACATGAAGAATGATATAAGTCTTATCTCTCAAACCTTTATGGTTTAACAGATATTCACAAGCAAAGTGTCCCCCTCCCGCCCCTTTTACTGATGTAACACTTCTCAGCCAGGGCAGAAGGGAGGTACCCATGTAGACTGCAGAGAGGGACAATCTTCAATTAAGATAAGGGAAAAACCTGAAAAGCTTGTCAAGGGGGGCAGGGATTTCATTGTTCTCATAGGAAGAAGATTGTCCCCTGCTGTTATCTGTCTGGTCCATGGACTGGATTCCACATCTGAGAAGAGATGGTTTACACTAGGTAAAAGGGGCGGGAGGGGGAAACTTTGCTTGTGAATATCTAATAAACCATAAAGGTTTGAGAGATAAGACTTATATCATTCTTCATGTTTTTTTAATGCCTACAAAATAAAATAAAGTTAAAACAAAGTATTACTATCCCTTTAAAATAAATAAAGTTGAGATTAACACAATGGACCTTATGACTTAAAGGGATACTAATGTTTCACAATAAAAGCAGCTCCAATTAATCTTCATAGTATTTGGGACATGGAGAGTGTTATTTCAACACTGTCAGATTTGTAGTTCAAGAGTAATTGAATGATAAAGTATCCCCCTCCCACCCCTTTTACTGATGTAACACTGCTCACCTCAGAGCAGCAAGACTGTTGGGATGTATCACAGAGAGGGAAAAACCTGTCAATGGGGGCAGGGTTTTCATTGTTCTCACAGCAAGAAGATTGCCCCCTTCTGTTATCTGTCTGGTCTGTGGACGGCTCTTCTGCAGATCCGAAATAACTTTGCAGAGAAAGAGAATTTTCATTTCATTCACTCTGAAGACAGTTCGCATGAAGATTCACTTTCTCTGCAATGTTATTTTGGCTACAGTGCTAGTGTTCCTTTAAATATAATCTGCCAACCCCCCCACCCTGCCCCGGAGATAACACAAAAAGATAAGTCTCTCCTCACCTCCCCCATAAAAGAGACAGAGCCCAGGCAGAGCTCCCGCTGACGCCGTCGGTCTTTCCCTCTAAGTGCCTATTGTTCCCAGGAAGATAATACTCTGAAATGAAGAGAACATTTCCTGACAGGAAGCTACTTCCCCTGAACTAGGATCTGTGCTCTGGAGAAGGGACTGGCTCTGTATTGGAATAGGATCAGCCAACGATCCTGCCTTAACCCTTTGAATTCCAGAGGGGTACCCCTGCAGACCTCAAAGGGTTAAAAACCAGAGTAATGTGCAACAAAATCTGGTCAACGTTGGTGGGTTCCAGGTATTAAAAATACTGAGATTTTAGTGTTTTAACTAGATATTAAGCTTCACACATTTTATTACAAGAATTCATCGGGGGCATTGTGTGTTTTTAAACGGTTTTATCACAGGTATGCATTTATTTACAGGAACATAATCAGGGGTACTTTTAATTTTCAATAGGGAATCGTTTTATATAGGGTACCTTGATGCAATGTGTTGCGTACCCCCTCTGGCACAAAAAGGGTTAGTTAGCATCATCTATACATCTAAATAATGTAAAAACTACATTTCTAAATGCAAACTGGACAATATAACATTAAGGGGATTCTGAAAGCTTTTTTAAAATCAACAAAGTAGTTTTTAGGTCATACTGCCCCTTTAAATACATGGACCGATAAGAAAATAACCTTTTCCTGTACACGTCCATAGGATTTCCAGCAGTTCTGTAAGACTCTGGGACAGGCGAGTTAGAAGACTGATATCACTCTACATTACATAGATAGAACCTTACACAGACAGCACGAAAGAGATACAATTCTGCACCACAGAGCAAAAAGACACATACTGATTAACCACTTGACTGCTTTGCAATGACCTTGCCCACTATTAACCCTTTAAGGACCAGAGGGGTACACAACGCATTGCGAAGTGATGTGTTGCTCACCCTTCTAGTTATTAAAAAGGTTAATAGAATTCCTGATAGTAAAGGAAATTGAGATGAATGTCGTGAGTGAAGAGGTCTGAACACAACACAACACACACACGCTCACACACAAGGTGACACGCACGCACACTCACACGCACACACACACACACATGCTCACACACAAGGTGACACGCTCGCACACTCACACGCACACTCTCTCTCAATTCTGGACCAGCTGCCCTATAGGGGTGCAAACACATATTCCAATTTATGTAAATGGAACTTTTAAAGGTGTAGTAATACTTATATTTACTACAGTTGAATATTGTTCCTATTAAAAAATAAATTAATTGATGTAAGTCCCGTTCCTTTTAGTTTTAGAGTCATAAACTTATAAAGTTCGCCCCTGCTGCCCCTTTTACAGATGTCACTACTCTCTACAAAGAGACACTTCATTAGAATGGGCTACGCTACTTCGGCTCTGCTGAAGAGCCGTCCAGTCCCGGGACCAGACTCTCCGACTCTCAGCTAGAGCGCGGATGTCTGTAAAAGGGGCAGGAGGGGGGAACTTTATCAGTTTACGTGAATTACATCATTTAATTTTTTGTAAAAATAAGCATTACTATCCTTTTAACTGAAACAGTCTTCTACATGTGCTTGCAATCCAAGCACACATACAAGACCATTTCACTGAAATAATTCTTTTTACTAACGCGATCTCGGCTCTGCTGCAGAGCCATCTGATGCAAATAAGACCGGATATCCCTGCAGTCAGCTACAACTCTAACTTCAGGGAAGGGAGAGGGAGTGGGGACTTTGCCTGCGGTTATCTCTCAAACCATAAATGTTTGAGAGATGACACTGGGGGCAATTAAATTATTTTTTCAAATATCTACAATATGGGGAATAGTAATATTAAAGTATTACTGTCCCTTTAACCCCTTAAGGACTGGCGCTTGAGGACCATGGGGCTTTTTTTTTTCCGCTTCCGGTTCAGGGTTTCCGTAGTGGCGTGCAGCCGCCATGACGGTCCTGGCTCAGCAATGGTCCTTAACCCTTTGAGTGCCGGAGAGGTACACAACGCATTGAAAAAGCAATGTGTTGCGTACCCCTCTGGCACTCAAAGGGTTAAAGGGTTAAGCAGTCTCAGTGTGTCCATATTGATAAACCGTATCAGTGCTGTATGTGTACAACCAGCCAGACATCATGGCCAGGAAGTAGTGTCTTTGGGACCATTTGTTCCATCTCAGCCCATAATACATCAGATTCCCTCTTTGGCATGATCCTGTTCTATACCTGCAGCTCATACAGTTCTGTAGGTTTTAATATGGAATCAAATTATTTTATGGACCATAAGATGTTTTTTCCTTGAGAATTTTCTTCCATTATTTCCCAAAAATATAGCAGAGCAGTAAACGGATTTTGTTTTCTGTGCTGAATGGATGGTTTCTCCAAAATAACTTTGTAGTCCGTACTGGTTATCACGGAGGTGGACATGATTCTGTGCTGCAGGACCCCATAAACCTAAACTCAGTAGAAGGGACAGCACACAGAGCACTCAGCACTGCAGGGATAGTGTGACACTATCTCTATCCTTGCGAGAAAGCTCCCTGGCAACAGAAACTCTGGGAATTGACAGTTAGGGACATAAGTGGAAAAAAAAATAAATTAATAAATAGATAAATATAAACAGTATATACACCTTGATTTTATATATTGTGCACTTGCAGAATGGCAAGTCAAAAAGTTGGTTTACTGTCACTTTAATTGGGCAGAAAATCCTAATGACCACTATGAATCAATTCTGCATGGATTGACTTCATCAATTACCTATAAATGAACAAGGTTCATATCTCTCTTTTTTTTTTTTTCCCAAACAAATTCCGGCTAGGACCTCATGATATTTAACCCTTCAAAATGCCAAACAGGTTTCTGCTTTTAATAACCCTGTGGCACTTACAGGGTTAAAACAGGTTATGCGCAAAACCCGATTATAAACATGCTGTTCCTATTCATCTGGAGACAGTGGTGCACGGCCATTGGACCCCTCTCTGTTCCCATAGCTCCTGGGATACAGCCAACAGTTTAAAGGGATGTTATGCTGCCCTTGGATAACTGACACTCGAAGGGTTAAGGTAAACGAGATGAGTATTCATTGCAAGTGTTTTTTAATCTGCACAAAGTGTGAAGCCAAACTTACTAACCCTTTGCGTGGCAGAGGGGTATGCGTGCCCCTCTGGCACTCAAATGGTTAAGGACAAATAAGACAGAGCTTTGTGTCTTAAATAAGGAGATAAATATATTTCATCCTTTGTGTGTCAGAGAGGCTATGCAATACAACAGGTGCTACTCTGTCATGCAAACGGTTGACCAATTTATGGTTCAATAGCATCCCAAGGGTTAACACTTTAGTACTAGAGGTGCACAGTGCAAAGTAAAGCAGAGAGTTGCAGCATCCTCTGGTATATTAAAGGGTTAAACAGGCTTGGATGACTCCCATTACGAGGTGTTTGTAATTTCCACGTTACTACACTCACTCCTCCGCAGTGCGTCCCGTGATTTGGCGTTTCCTCCACCGCTGCTGAACCTGACCACTGGAATGGGAGGTGAGAGGTCATCTCTCAGGCTGCCTCCCTGGAAGGGGCCAGAAGACAAGAACTTGGACTGTGGTCAGCAGGAAAAGAACGAGGAAGCGGATCAGACAGACAGATAAACAGCATCACCTCACAGCAAGCAGGATCCAGCTGAAATGGTGGACTTACTGTAGGGCTGGGGCTCTGCCGTGAACCTTCACCTCTTAAAGGGATACGAATACTTAATTTGTAAAAATAAATATATTGTATTGTTTATACCTCTGAGTAAAACAAGGGTATTCCCACTGCTGTAAGGCGTTTTACTTAAATGTTATTACAGCTCAAACATGACTTATTTTAGTTGAACTATCACGGTGGCCTGAAATTATACAGTGGCGCCGTTGCTACACCATCCTATGGACAGCTCTGGTCAGCTGACCACAAATCTCTATAGGATGGTGCTGCAATAGCACCAGTGTACACGTTTCAGACCACTGCTATACTGCACCTAAAAAATTAAAGTCTGGGCTATTATAACGTTTGAATAAAAACGCCTTTCAGAGGTGGGAGTGGCCTTGTTTTACTAAGAGGGGTAAACCCTACTTTTTTATATTGTAAGTATAGAACAAAGCAATACATTGCACAGCCCTCTTGTCCTTGGGGGGCGGGGGAGAGAGTCAGGGTTTTCCTTATATTATTCTTAATTTATATAGCGCCAACTAATTCCTTATACTTAAAGGAGCAGTAAACTTTTTTTTATGAAAACATATTTTATAGAGCTTTTCCTGCTGAATAAAACAAGGTCACTCCCATCACTGTCAGATGTTTTATTCAAAATTTATAACAGTTTAAATAACCAGGAAGTGAATTTACTGTGTTTACTTCCTGATAGTTCTAACTGACAGGAAGTGACTCAGCAGTTTCTATCACATTCTATGGAGAACTGTATGTCTCTGACTTATCTGACTTTCCTCTCCATTAGAATCTAACAGGAAATCTAATTAGTATTTGGCCACTAGTGGGCACTGCTAATGTAAAAAAACATGGGTTTAAACTGCAATAACTCTGGAAATATAAATCTCTCCACAGTGGGAGTACCCTTATTTTACTCAATAGGTAAATTCCTACAATATATATTTTTTCATAAAAAAAAAAAGTTTACTGCTCCTTTAATGAATGAAGATTATCCCTCGCAGCATCTGTCCCATCCCACGACTGGATTGCAGATCTAAGAGAAGGTGGCCAGGAGGGGTGGGTGGGGCATCCTTTCTGCTTGACTTGCTATTGAACTACAAAACTGTAAGTATTAAAATATAGCACTGTATGTTCGAAAAAGTATAAAGAGGACTTGTACCTGAACTTTACTTCAAGTATTACAATCCCTTTAACCCTTTGAGTGCCAGATGGGTGCGCAACGCATTGCTTTGCAATGTGTTGCATACCCCTCTGGCACTCAGAAGGTTAATATTTTAATAGCTTTGTTCCTGAACTTTTCTCTTTAAAGGGACAGTAACATCCCATAAAAAAATATTCTTCTTTTGCAGCTGAAAAAAAAAAACATTTTTAAAGCAAATCCCATCTCTCAAACCTCTATGGTTTGAGAGATATTCGCACTGAAAGTTCCCCCTCCCTCCCCTTCTCCTGATGTCAGCTGTAAAGCTGACAGGAGGAGATTTGAGTTGTCCGACTTGAGGAGGCTCTGCAGCAGAGCTGAAATAGTGTTATTTAAAAAGAAATACTTCATTGGAACGGTCTACAAAGTATGCTTGCAATCCAGGCCCACTTTGTAGACCTTTCCATTGAAGTAATTATTTTTAAATAACGCGATTTCAGCTCTGCTGAAGAGCCGCCGGCTAGTCCTAGGACCGGGATCTTCTGCTGTCTACACAGCGCTGACGTCAGGAGAAGGGAAACTTTCAGTGCGAATCTCTCTCAAACCATAAATGTTTGAGAGATGGGATTTGCTGTAAATAATTTTTTTCCCAGCTACAAAACAAGATGAAGTTTTTATGGCACATTACTGTCCCTTTAAAGTAGGGTGACCATACCTCACCATTAACAGGGGAAACATGAAAAATACATACTGCAGGGCTGCTTTGATTTCAGTGCAGTCCTGAAATATGCCTATTTCCTGTGTGTCCCTGGTTAAAGGTGAGGTCTGGTCAGCCTACTTTAAAAGGATAGTAATGCCAGAAAAAAAAAAGTATTAACTATTTGGTAGATACAATTAAAAGAGAGTACTTGCACTTATTCGTATCTCTCAAACAGTTATAGTGTGAGAGATATAGGAAAATAAAGTTCTCTGGTCCCTCCCCTTTCTGCTTGACGAGCTATAAAGCTGTCAGAAGCAGATTCTGGCTCCTGGATCAGACGGCGGCTCTTCAGCAGCGCCGACATAGCGATACCTAAAAATAAATACTTCATCGGAATGGTCTACAGCGTGTGCCTGGTTTGCAAGCACATGTTGTAGACCATTCCAATGAAGTATTTATCTTTAGATATCATTATATCAGCGCTGCTGAAGAGCCGCCGTCTGATCCAGGAACCAGAATCTGCTTCTGACAGCTTTACAGCTCTGACATTGCTATCCCTTTAAAGACATTTGAGCGCTGGGTGGAAATCAACTAGCTTCCAGATATTACCCGAGACAGAGGCGTTTCCGTGACTACCAAGCACCAAAAATAAATGAGATTTGTATGGAGCAGGAAGGCGAAAGACATTAACCTCTGAACCAACTGCAAAATATGGCACAAGATTAACCACTGGGATGCTGGAGACATCTCTAATGTACTGCTAAGCAATAGAGGAAAATTAAGTTGAAATTTTAAAATTCAAACAAGTTGAAATTGAAATAAATGTATTGACCCCTTGGATGCTAGAGACATCTCCAGCACAGTTTCGTCTAACATCCACATGGTTAAAAGAAAATTAGCAGGTTTTTCCACGTTGGCTCTTATGGGGGCAGATGTAGGGAAAAAAAGCACCAAAATGGTTCCTATCAGCACAACTTCCAACATTTCAAATGGGTGAAGAGGGACACTTGTGATTTAGGGGGTGTTGCTATTGTGCGGGGCATTACAGAGAATTTTAGGCTATTTCCTGACCTATTGACACCTCATTGTGTAACTGAAGACCAACGTATTTTACACAGGTTAATATATAAGCAAATATACTGGAGATTATGCAAACATTAATGTCAGAGTTATTGCTGTGAAGCAATGTGATACATTTATATAAACACCAAACAGTCTGATCTCCTAAACACAGGGACACCAGGGTGATACACTTCTATACACACCACACAGTCTGATCTCCTAAACACAGGGACACCAGGGTGATACACTTATATACACACCACACAGTCTGATCTCCTAAACACAGGGACACCAGGGTGATACACTTATATACACACCACACAGTCTGATCTCCTAAACACAGGGACACCAGGGTGGGAAAGAGGGAATTGGGTCTCACAGAGAGACTGTCTTGACTACAGAGGAACACTTGGGACCTATGGAGCCCTAATATCTCCTAAAGAGGGACACTTGGGAGGTGCGGAGCCCTAATCTATATTACTAAAAGGAGAATCTTGGCAGGCAGCCAAGCAGTACTGAGGAGACATTCATGTTTCCTCACACATAACACAGGGGTGTGATGCAAGGACATGGCCCCCCCAACCACATAACACAGGGGCGAGATTTCACTTCCCCCCCAAACGACTTACGTGCCACTACAAGGTGAAGGATGGGTGCAATAAGGATGCAATATGAGTGCAATACTCTGTCTCTCTCTCTCTCTTACACCCTTTGAGTGTAAGAGAGAGGGTAAAACTGAATCTGAGAATGCTTATTCATGATTGCACCAGACATGGTCGATTAACATTATGCAGGGGGTTAAAAACCAAATACCACATTTACCACTCCAGCATTGGGAGGGTTAAACCACAAACTCAAGAGCCACACGCAGTATACAAGAAACAAGAATTTGCACAGGAAAACCACACAGATAAGTGACAGAGCCTCTCACCCCTCCCAGACATAGGACAGTTGCACAGAGACGTCTTGTGACTAAACCCAGAGACAAGGAGAAGTCCGCACTACAGTGTCCCTACACTTGGGAGCAAGGGAGGGCTGGCCTGGGGGCAAATCTCCTTGAGCCGGGCATATATATGGGCTGGTGATCCACAGCTTCTCTCAATCTCCTGCCAAACTACTGATACCACAGAGCTTACAAATGAAAGGGATAGTAATGTTTCATAGTAAAAGTAATCTTCATAGTATTTGGGCCATGGAGAGTTATTTCAGTACTGTCAGAGTTGTAGTACAAGAGTAATTGAATTATAAGGTATCTCCTCCCGTCCCTTTCACTGATGTAACAATGCTCACCTTCAGAGCAGCAGGGTGGTGTCCAAGTGGATTGAAGAGAGGGACAATCTTCAATTAACATAAGGGAAAAACCTGAAAAACCTGTCAAGGGGGGCAGGGCTTTCATTGTTCTCATAGGAAGAAGATTGTCCATTGCTGTTATCTGTCTGGTCAAGCACCAGATTCCACATCTGAGAGGAGGAGGCTTACACTAGGTAAAAGGGGCGGGAGGGGGATAATTTATCATTCAATTACTCTTGTATTACAGCTCTGACAGAACTGAAATAACACTCTCCATGGCCCAAATACTATGAAGATTAATTGGAGCTGCTGTTTTTGTGAAACACTACTATCCCTTTAAAAGGATCTTGGAAAGACTGGAATATGTCAGCTTGGGTTTAGATTGCTGCGAACCCAGAATATTGATGATGGGACGGACAGACCTGCTGATGAGCTTTTGTTAAAGAACAGACAGAAAAACAAGGACTTCTAATTGCTGAAAGGGAAAACAGACTTAAATATTAACCCTGTGAGTGCCAGAGGGGTATGCAACGCAATGCATTGCATACCACTCTGGCGCTCAAAAGGTTAATAATAAAATAAACAGTAATATTGCAGGGTTAATTCCCCTAAGTAAAACAAAGGTACTCCCTCTGCCGAAAGTTATTACAGCTCAAACCTGAATTCTTACAGGTGCAGTATCTCAATGGCCTGAAATATTACAGTGGCGCTGTTGCTACACCATCCTATGGATAGTTATGGTCAACTGACCAGAGCGGTCCACAGGATGGTGTAACAAGAGCGACACTGTACACTTTCAGGCCACTGTGATACTGCCCCTAAATAATTCAAATTTGAGCTGTAATAACTTTTGAATAAAACACCCCTCAGAAGTGGAAGTCCCCTTGTTTTGCTTAGGAGGATAAACTCTACAGTATATATAATATTTTATATAATTAAATATTACTATGCCTTTAAAAGATCCATTTAAATAAATGGACATTTTTATTTGTCCCCTTTGGTTCAGTTTGTTTTCTCTAGAATTACTCCAGTTTTTAATCACAATTATGGCACACCTCTTAAATACCGAAAGGATTAATGGACATCCTTAAAGGGACATGCCCCAGGAATAATCAGACGGTATTAACCCTTTGAGTGCTAGAGGTATGAAACACATTGTGCTGCAAAGCCTTTGTTATCTTTTTGGCATGCAAATAATTATAGCATATAAATCTGTAGACTAACTCTATAAAGTCCACCAGTTTTACACTCACTTGGTTTTTATTGGTGGGTTCAGCAGTGTTATCAGCCACTAGGGGGAGCATGTTGCACTGTGGGAGGGCTTTGGCGGTGGAGGGGAGTCACCAGGGTGCTCTGAGTTTGGCCCTGGCCTCAGATGACATTACATACCTCTCTTATACCAAGCAATGGTGCAGAAAAAATAAAGCATTTAATGCAGTCTGGCAGTACTGTAAGGCTGGGGGCACATGGCTGGCATGATTCCCCATCTCCAGTTAGTAATACAATATAAGGTGCTATAAAAATTAAAATACAGCACTGCTTTCTGTCAGACAGGCACAGCATTAAAGTACACATATCTTAGGAGATATTAGGATTCCATACTTTCCAAGTATTCCTCTTTAGGAGATATTAGGATTCCATACTTTCCAAGTGTCCCTCTTTAGGTGATATTAGGGATCCATTCCTCCCAAGTGTCCCTCTTTAGGAGATATTAGGGAGTACATACCTCCCAAGTGTCCCTCTTTAGGAGATATTAGGGATCCATACCTCCCAAGTGTCCCTCTTTAGGAGATATTAGGGATCCATACCTCCCAAGTGTCCCTCTTTAGGAGATATTAGGGATCCATACCTCCCAAGTGTCCCTCTTTAGGAGATATTAGGGATCCATACCTCACAAGTGTCCCTCTTTAGGAGATATTAGGGGTCTATACCTCCCAAGTGTCCCTCTTTAGGAGATATTAGGGGTCTATACCTCCCAAGTGTCCCTCTTTAGGAGATATTAGGGGTCCGTACCTCCCAAGTGTCCCTCTTTAGGAGATATTAGGGATCCATGCCTCCCAAGTGTCCCTCTTTAGGAGATATTAGGGATCCATACCTCCCAAGTGTTCCTCTTTAGGAGATATTAGGGATCCATACCTCCCAAGTGTCCCTCTTTAGGAGATATTAGGGGTCCATACCTCCCAAGTGTCCCTCTTTAGGAGATATTAGGGGTCTATACCTCCCAAGTGTCCCTCTTTAGGAGATATTAGGGGTCCGTACCTCCCAAGTGTCCCTCTTTAGGAGATATTAGGGATCCATACCTCACTCAGTGTTCCTCTATAGGAGATATTAGGGGTCCTTACCTCCCAAGTGTCTCTCTTTAGGAGATATTAGGGGTCCATACCTCCCAAGTGTCCCTCTTTAGGAGATATTAGGGATCCATACCTCCCAAGTGTCCCTCTTTAGGAGATATTAGGGATCCATACCTCCCAAGTGTCCCTCTTTAGGAGATATTAGGGATCCATACCTCCCAAGTGTCCCTCTTTAGGAGATATTAGGGGTCTATACCTCCCAAGTGTCCCTCTTTAGGAGATATTAAGGGTCCATACCTCCCAAGTGTCCCTCTTTAGGAGATATTAGGGGTCCATACCTCCCAAGTGTCCCTCTTTAGGATCTAAAGCCAGGATTTCCACAAAGTGGTTCAACACATGTAAAATTCAATAAACTTTTTTTTTTTTTTTTTTTTTTGTATTCTGCATCTAAAATGCATCTCCCTGTAGAGAGGTTGCAGGGGGGGGGGGGAGGATTGTAACCTGTGACTCCAGCTGTTGTTGGAGTACAAAACTTCCATCATCCTCAGCTGGAATATACAGCGATACAATGGAATAGACCTGGACCCTACCTTTCTCCCAGTACAGTACGCCCAGTTGGGGCATTGTGTAGTTAAGGCAATTACACCATAGTTTAGCAACAGAACAAATGTTTTGAAAATGCTCATCTCAAGGTGATAACGTCTTAAAAACGTAAAGCCTATTACTGAAAGCTCTCTTTAGATCTCACTAGTTTTTAGAAGGTGTCTGGCACCCAGTGCATTTTATTTTCTATCCCAATGTTAAGTCCATCCCTACCGGGGAGCTCCTGAACGTTAATGCACATCTGCCCAGATGCGTGCACAGACACGGCTGGTATCTGGTTCCCTTTTCTAAAGAGTCTTAGAAAAATGATACTACAGAGAAATTGGTGTATGTGTGTGTGTGTGTGTGGGGGGGTGATTGCAACACATCAGGAATGTATCTGAGCTCACACAGAGCACTAAATGAAATAAAATATACCCCCTCTCCCCCAGTGTGCTACAAGTGAGATTATAGATGTGAAGGAGGCATAGGGAGGACACCGTGCCGGGGAGAAGAGAAGGAATCATGCCAGCGGCCAATCTTAGATCTCATGTCCGCGGCTGACATTACACTGACTTACTGGCTTAGGCAGGGTGAGAAATTCTCTCTGGAATCCATAAAGCGTATTACATTCAGCCAAGATAGGAGATTTACCAGGATTCGTGCCAACAATTTGGGCAATGATATACTTTGCATTTCCTCGGAGGGAGTAAAACTGTACAATTTATTTTACTGTGCAGAATATCTTACAAACTGACGGTGTTGAATGAATAAGCAAATCACCCGTGAACAATACACAGGCCAAATCCTAGATGCAAAATGGAGGAAAAAAAATAGCATAGCGAGGCCGATATTCTAATAAATTGGTTCTATTTTGGCACAAACCAACTGTATCTTGGGGGACAACTATAAATGCCCTTAGATTGCTTTGTAATTCATTGGAGACATGAAATATGTAAGGAATTAAAATCCCAATTGAAATCAGTAAGAATTTGCATTTGTCCCAGAATTACACCACTGTCATCGAACATCAGCCTCATGATCAGTGATTTCTGTCTAGTGAATGGCTACTTCACAAAGGGGGGTAA